>OY982577.1:7545357-7815294 GCA_963859945.1 Euplagia quadripunctaria
GTTTTCTACGCTGATTGGTACCTAATACAAATTTTCTATACTACAATGACTATATCCAAGTTTATCAATGAGTAAGTTCGTTAGCATACCTAAAAAACCTCCAGTGCCTAGGTGTTATAAAAATAAACTCGTGTGGATAGGATTTTAAGTAATTTGGCTTTGGGGGTCTGAGGTATCAGTTCATTTTGGAAAATAATTTGGGAATCCCTGTTCTAGATTATCAACAGACTAACCTTGAGCCTCTTGTTAACAGCCACAGCCTCCTCCATCTTCCGTTTAAGTACATTCTGTTGTTTGGTGTGTAGAGACTCCATCTTGGCCATAGCGTTGGCACGCTTGCGGTCCTCGTTGCGCAGGCGCAACATTGCACGCTCGTTGTCTGCCTTCCATTTTCTGAACTTCTCGCTTTCTTCGCGCATTTGTTTTACTATTTTCACCTAGAAAACAAAACATATTTTGGAACATTGTATTCAGTTTGGGATCTAAGGAATAATCAGTATTTTATTCCTCTTATGAGAAAGCAGGGATCTATTAGTTACGAACTACACTATAGCTACTCAAATCAAATCTTACGACCTGCATTTATTTCTAGTAAAAGAAAACAAATGGCCTTTTAAAACTTTCATATACATTGAGGTATCATAATGCCTTATTTGAACTATTAGTAAATACATTGCAAGTAAAATTATATTTTGTATCATGAATGTACATCCTCAAGCTGACCCAAAGCCACTGAGTTTAGTGATCGTCCACTGCGAATACAATTTAATCGATTTGTGATTGATATTGTGTAAGTAATTCAACATACCTTTGTAGCTTTCATAGCTTGCAGTTCAGCATTCAAAGCAGCAATCTTGGCTTCATTCTTCTCCTTCGTCTTGATGATGTGCGCTTGTTGCTGGCAGGTCTTTTTCAAGTCTGATATCTGCGCCTCTAGAGTTGATACTTTGGTACGACGTTCTTCATGCGATGGATCTTTAGACTGGAGAAAAATATGTGTATTATAATTATATTTTCCTTTGTTACATTTGGTCGATAAATAAACTATATGATCTTGATATTATGGGTTGAATCATTGACGGTTACATACGACATATATTCCTACATTTTGTGTATATTGTTAAAGGTTATTTACATTAATAAAAATCTTTTTAACAAGAAATTAAACCGACGAAATAACTAAAAAGCAATTAAATAAATAAACCTCTTAAGTCTTGAGCTTATTTACATAAACTATCTAATTTTATATTAACTTATTTTGAGTCGGCGCCAAACAACAAACTGATTAATTATCTAAATTTTATATGTATCTACGTAAAAATGGACATGGCTATACATAGGTAATTAATCATTTTATTATTTGGCACCGACTCAAAATAAGTTAATATAAAATTTGATAGTTTATGTAAATAAGCTGAAGACTTAAGAGGTTTATTTATTTATTGCTTTTTAGTTATTTCGTCGGTTTAATTTTTTGTTAAAAAGATTTTTATTTGATGATTTTTTTTATCATCAGCTCAGCTACATGATATGATGATTTCTGAACGCAAATACCTGATAAAGTAATGAAAAGTAAACAGAAACACTATTCGTTCCTCCAATTTTCGAGGGTTTCTCTCAATTTTATCAGGATCCCATCATCAGATCCTGACTTCCTTGACATGGGACCACCCTTGAGGTATACCCTATCTAATAAAAAAACAATAATCAAAATCGGTTCATAAATAACGGAGAGAGGGCTGAACAAAGCTAAAAAAAAAAATATATATATATATATACGGTCGAATTGAGAACCTCCTTTTTTTTCGTCGGTTAAAAAAGATTATATTTATTTTCTATTTTTTGGAAAGCGATTTATTAATTTTAGGGGTACGTTTATATGTATAGAGGTAGCTCTTGGGGTAAAGCTTTTTGTTTTGCAGTAGAGAAGAGGTAACCACAGACAAAGACATTGAATTACCTTGACAGTCAGTTATTGCCAAAAAAGGCACAAAATGAAATCAGTTCATCAGATGATTACACAAGCACAAATCCTGACACTTCTGAAATTATGTTTATAGCCGGCCAGAATCAGAATGTCAGAAAACGCGCACAGCGTAACCGCCTTGTTCTGACGAGGATTTCGGACCTACTCATCCGACCACATTTTCGTCTTAGTAAGGTCCTGTGCTATAACTTTATCGAAACGCAAACAAATTACTAGCCTTTTGTGACCGAAATAGGAAACGTTAAGTCGTCGCCTCGTTCTTATATGCAAACTTTTTAGTAGTTAATCACTACATATTATAAAACAAAGTCCCCCGCCGCGTCTGTGTCTGTTCGCGATAAACTGAAAAACTACTGAACTGATTTTCATGCGGTTTTCACTAATAGACAGAATGCTTCATTAGGAAGGTTTAGGTGTATAATTTGTACCCGTGCAAAGCCGGGGCGGGTTGCTAGTATATTATGTCATCGGAAATGTATGTAAATTGCTACTAAGTGCAGAAAGAATGCCGGTGTACATACACAACTTATTGGTAATAAAATTTAGAGATTAATTCTTAAAAAAGACAACCTTAACGTTGGATCGTCGTCAGAATAGATAAGAGTTACGCAATAGAAAGAGAAGAATCTTCTAGTAGGTGAACTGTAGGTAATTAGCGCTGTGCGATCTGATTTGCGACTTTATTGTATCGGAGCAATAGTTGCTATTTATTTAAAGAAATTTGCGTAGTGAGACTTGAGTCCCTGTACTTTTTATCGAGACATCTTCAACAATCATCAACATGATTTCAATCAATTTACACAAAATCTTAACAAATTATGCGCCTAAACCTTCCTCATGAATCACTCTGTCTATTAGTGAAAATGTCATGAAAATCCGTTCAGTAGTTTTTCAGTTTATCGCGAACAGATAGACAGACACGGCGGGGGACTTTGTTTTATAATATGTAGTGATGTAGTGATGTGTAGTGATATGTAGTGAAGATTTTTATAATATGATTTTTTTTTCATCATTAGCTCAGCTACATGATATGATGATGATTCTAAACGCAAAAACCTCATAAAGTAACGAAAAGTAAACAGAAACACTATTCGTTCCTACAATTTTCGACGGTTTCTCTCAATTTTATCAAGATCCCATCATCAGATCCTGACTTCCTTGACATGGGACCACCCTTGAGGTACCCTATCTAACAAAAAATAATAATCAAAATCGGTCCGGCCCGACAGCCGCTCTGCCCCGCTTTATAAATCTCTGATATGTCTTCTAAGATATTAATTTTAATGATATGCTGTACAGGGCAATTTTGATGTACATGAAATGCACAACGTATCTAATGTATATTAATTCGATAACGAATAATACTGTATTGTTTAAAATAGTTTGATAAATAACCCATATTTTTTTGTAATATGTAAAAGATAAAAATGGTTACTGTGGGTTTAGGATATAAACATATACCATCGAGGACTTTTTTATTGATCTTTTTAAGATATACAATTCCGTACTACATTAATTTTAATATTAAAGTAATTATAAACTTACCTTGGTTTTCAGCTGCTGTAACAATTCATCTCGCTCCTTTTCCAGTAGTGAAATCTTCTCCTCATTCTCCTGAAGATTCTTGTGGCTGTCCAGCATATCCTTGTTATTGGCGAGAATGGCCTGTACTACCGAAGCCTTAATCGCCATTGCGCGGTTTAATTCTTGTAATTCTTGGTTAAGAGCGACCTTGGAAAGAAGAAGATACAATTCGAAGTTGTATTACTAGCGTTCCTGGTAAAATTATTTATAGCAATTAAGAATATTGCGTGTAACTCACGTGTGTTTTGTGAGTATACCACATACTCACAATAACACACTTGAGTATACCAGAATAAATTCGTATATCTTCAACTAGCAGCGCCCCGCGGTTTCACCCGCGTAAGTCCCGATCCCGTGGGAGTATCGGGATAAAAAGTAGCCTATGCTTTAATCCAGGTCTCCAGCTATCTACATACCAAGTTTCATCGCAATCGGTTCAGTGGTTTTTGCGTGAAAGAGTAACAAACAAACATCCATCCATCCATCCATCCAAACTTTTACATTTATAATATTAGTGGGATGTATATGAGAACCAGTCACGAAACTTTTTATTTTAATAAAATTCATGTCTTCTGTATTGTAGAAACATAATATGCACAGATTAATACTTGACCACATAGCAAGTCTTAGGGTCAACTCAGAGCGGATAACTGCTGGAGCATGCTCGAGCATGTTCTTTGTTGTTCACTCACACCTAGTGTATCACGCAGAGCAGTCACGCGTATGCTCGAACAATCGCGCGTATGCTCGAGCACTCGCTGATATTTGGATGGGTGCTTGTAGCTCATACATTAAGCCAGTGCGCAATTCAGGTAATGTAGACGAACATCAGTTATCTTTTCAAAACAATGTCGGATTGGAATTTGGCAGTTCTATTACTTTATTAAACAGAAGTCGCTAGACGCCACGAGCTTATTCGCGCGGACGCGCTTATGTACGAACACAGCACAGCAGCGCACGTTTATATTTTACTAGCAGCGCCCCGCGGTTTCACCCGCGTAAGTCCCAATCCCGTGGGAATATTGGGATAAAAAGTAGCCTATGCGTTAATCCAGGTCTCCAGCTATCTACATACCAAGTTTCATCGCAATCGGTTCAGTGGTTTTAGCGTAACGTAAAAAAGAAAGAGTAACAAACATCCATCCATGCATCCATCTATCAATCCATCCATCCATCCAAACTTTCACATTTATAATATTAGTGGGATTCAATGATTAAAAGTGCTTGCGTATTTTGCTGCTCGGTTTGAGTTGATCCTTAAACATCAAGCTTATATTCCAATAAGGTAATTCCCATGTTAGGTAAAGATGTGTGACATCAGATTAAGCTAGTAGTCATTCTGTATGGTGGAGGCACATCCCTAAACAGATGGCTCTAATATGGTATCTGAAGATCATTTCAAGATAGAATTCTAGTAAATCTTACCTGTCCCATAGTTCTCTTCTCTTCCTCCAGAGCAGCTTGATCCTCATTCAACACCACCTCATCACCCCCCTTGTCGAGATCATTCTCATTGACAAATGATTGCTTAATTTCATGATCTATCATTTCTTCATCAGTCTTCATGTTTACAGTTTGAAGGTCCTCCAGGCGCGTCTTAATCTCCTTTAAGTAATCTACTACAGAAGTTTTTTGTAGCTCATCATCAACTGCACCACTTGTGGTATTTAGATTTTCTATAGTCTGATTGCACTGTTCAGTCAACTCGTTCAATTTACGCTCAATTTTATCTTTAGCGGCCTCGGCAAGTAAAGCCTTTTCACATAAATTTGTATTTACGATTACCATGCTACTTAAATTTTCGGTCACTTGCTTGTACTTCTTCAATAGTTCTTGATATTTTGTGCGTTCCTTTTCCAACTCTTCCTGCAGTTGTTCGTTGTTCTGTTCGCTTATTGTAGGCAATTTGCCCAACACTTGCAAACGGAGTTCATTGACTAAATTGTTCAACCTTAACAAAAATATATAACATTAATAAAATGTATGAAATACCTAAAAAATTACTTACTTTCGTTATTATGAATGTGTGCTACGTAATCTGTCGTATTGTGTAAATACCTGATAATCTCAGCAGCCTTTGCATCTTGATTGATGATGGGCTTGTTGCGTATCCTGCGCGCGCGATCTGCGTAACGTAGCGTCGATACTGTTTCGTCCAAGTTGTAATCAGCGGGGCTTACGCACGCTACCATGAGGGTTAGTGAATTTCCACCGAGACTGTCTGTAAGACAAGAACAAAACTGATTTCTTTCTAAAGCTCTTATTGAAACAACTCACACTGTAATGCTTCTAGCACCCACATACACAGATCGTGGGAGAGCCATGCTTCGGCACGTATGGGCCGGCTCGACTCCGCTCGATACCAAAGCCTCACAGAAAACCGGCCGTGAAACAATGCTTGCATTGTTTTTCGCCGCGTGAGTGACGTTACCGGAGGTTAACCTAACCTAACCTGCCCTCTCCCCTATTCCCATCCTTCCCCTCACAACCCTCTCCTCCCCTCTAATCCCCCTCTCCCGTCTTCCCGCTCTTCCCCTATTCCCACCTTAAAGGGCGGCAACGCACTTGTGACTCTAGAGTTACAGGTGCCCATGGGCGGCGGTAGTCATTTACCATCAATCCTATAGTGCTTTATACAATTTATTTATATTTATTAAAGATCTATTAGTAGTTCTTCCCAAAACACATGGCATTCTTATAAAGATGCCTTTATAAAAATGACTGTTTAACAGTGTATGATACTGTCGTACCAAGTTCTTTGATTCGATTCCGGGTCAGGCGGTATTCAATTCTTCTAGGCTTTTCGGCTAAGAACAGACGGCAGTTGGCCATGCTTGAGCTTTGCATGATTCCCGAAATTATGTCAATTAGTTTGGGATCAGATAGCCGTATGAAATGTCTGAAGTTATTATTACTTACATGGTATCTGACAAACTGGCGAAATGGGTGCCATACACATTTCCCTACCAATTTACAAAAAAATTGTAATGGTTATACTTTCTGGAAGTCAACACACATTTAAAGAAGCTAACTAGTCACTCGATCTGCAAGAATCTAGAAAATAGCATTAAATATCACTAGACCCTACATTAAACCAAGATAAAAAAAGATCATACCTTGCAATAACCGAGTAAGCTTGCTATCTCTATAGCTTATAAAACTCCTATTTGTCCCATCGCCCAGTGCTGAGATGACATTCCCAAGTGCCAACAGCCCTTGGTTGATCTTGACACCTTCCCTCAAACGTTCCCCACTAGCTTTCGTCTTTTTTATACGTTCAGAGCCTGCCAGATCTACTAGGTGGAACTTTGACGTTGTTGCTATATTTCTGTGTGCAAAACAAGTGTGGGATAATATGAGTATATAGATGCACAAGTTTTAGTTTGTTTGAATGTTTCGGAGCTGGTTAAAACACTTACTTGTCAGCTCGGCTTTCTTTAAATATAACAATTGTGAAAACGGCATGACTTCTACTAGAAGCTTGGTTCATTGCTGTGGAACCAGTCACTCGCCTTGCCGAGCCCCGCTCTAACACCATCATTGTTTCCATTGTAGATGAAACGGGAAGCTCTGTGATACCTGCAATTGCATTAGTTTTTATATAACATTATAGAGACATGAGTTCGTAACCCAAAACAATAAAAGGTTAAAAAAAAACTCAAACCAATAAAATCAGCTTCTGGTTATATTGTCCATTTTTTTAACAAAGTACAAAATTTTTTAAACATGGCATAATTTGTTTGTGCAGATTTTAGTAAGCTTATCACTTGACAATGGACTTATAAGACTTATTCCTTTCTTTTATATGTTAATAATAGTCGTAAAAAAGTTTTTAAAAAGTACATATCTAAAAGTTGGGGTCTCTAAACTTAGGGAAAACTGGAAATACTTTTATTACATGAAATAAAAAAAAATGTATTTTTGACAGGACAATGTCTATCAGGTCAGCGACTAAAAAATAAAATTAAAAAGCTATCTCACCTGGTAGAATAACACCTTTATTAATATCCTCTCTAATTTCTATAATACTGTGTCCCCTCTCCTTGCCAGAGAGCAAGTCGTAACACTGCTCTTGGTACAGTTCCATGAATGATACATTTACTTTAAATATGAACTTGTCCTCATGTGTTTCTATGAAATCAAATATGTCTGCCACTGCTTGGGGTATTACACCTGATATAAAAATAATTGATCATAGTATGTCTTTGTCATATATAAACTGGTTTGTCATATCTCATTTTAAAATGACATGAAAACCTAAATGAGTTAGACCAGGGAAACCCAAACTACTTTTGAAAGTGATATACTATATATATATATATACAACACTTGTAGACAATATTTAGGATAATATACATCACCTTTTTCACAAAATATTCTCATGTGCGGAGAGATTAAACACAGATGGACAAACTATTTGAAAAAGAAATTCTTAAAATATTGGTTAATTTTCACCCCCAAAAAATTACAAGTTTTATGTAATAGGGTTGGCAATGCGCATGCGAGTCCTCTGGAATTGTGAACGTCCTTAGGCTAAGGTAACCGCTTACTATCAGGCGGGCCATATGCTATTTGTCACCGCCGTAGTGTTAAAAAAAACCCTAAAATGTATATGTAAATTTTCCTACAAATTTAAATACTATATATTTTAAATAAGGAATTTTGAATATGTATATTCATTTTTGTTTTTTTATGACAGGGAATATTTAATTTACCAACAGCATCGTAAATAAATTCTGTGTTATCTACTTTCTTCGTCAAGACATACACCTTTATGGCACTTTATTATGTACTCAGTCCCCACAGAGAGACCATGTCAATATAAACTTAAATAACAGTTATTAAAATGTACACACCCAACTTTGTAGAGTCACCATTAGATCCTGAGTAGTTTGTGCCCATGGTATAAGTCTTTCCAGAGCCAGTCTGGCCATATGCAAGTATTGTAACATTGTAACCTATCAAACAAGCAAAAAATTAAGAAATTAATAGATACTCTTTAGATCATAAATAAAACAACAAAATAATATCTTAGTTACTAGTGTATATTAAAAATCTATAATAGTATATTATGTTATTTATATACATATATACATATAAACTGGATTGTGTAATGTATATATCTGTGTATGTGTTTATATATATATATATATATATATTTATATATATATATATTAATACATGTAAATAATAAATATTTTGAATATAGTACACCATCACTATTGTTTTTATTTAATACTTCTGTTATTATCTCCATCTAAAGGTTGTCTGGTAGAGATCGCTATTACAAGACCATTGTACTCTAATTTTTAAGCTATGATGAATGAATGATATGAGATTTTTATTAGTAGCATAACATTTAAATATTTTCTTTAATATATTTTATAACATAATTATATTATGTTATAAAATAAACTTTTTTTTTGACTGGCCTGTTGGTCTAGTGGTTAGTGACCCTGACTGCTAAGCCAGAGGCTGTGGGTTCGATTCCCACCCAGGACAAATAATTGTGTGATGAGCACCATAATTTGTTCTGTGTCTGGGTGTAATTTATCTATAATATGTATGTATTTAGAAATATATAAGTATATTTATCAGCAGTCTGGTTTCCATAGTACAGGGTCTGCCTAGTTTGGGATCAGACGGCCGTGTGTGAGATGTGTCCAGTTATTATTATTATTGCTGTTTATTCTACGCTCAAACTATCTCATATGATACTTTCAACACTTGCAATGGCATTAGACTATTTTTTTTAAATGACAAACCTTGAAATAGTTTTCCTATCAATCCCTTGACAGCAGTGTCATAGAACTCTTGCTGTGTTATGTGCTGAGGAAATACAAAATTGTATGTAAAAGATAGATCTTTTATTTGAACTTGATGCTCCCCTGGTACTACATCAATGCACTCATCACATCCTCTGTCTGTCTCCAGCTGCATCAACGGCCGAATTCTCAGGGCCACTTGTACTGTGTCGATTGTCCCTTTTCCATCCATCTCAACCATGTTTGTTTTAATTCTTTTTCTACAAATATAACGCCACTCCACTCCTACTTCCTCAGCACAGCTCTCATATCCTAGAGTTTCTTGGCCTGGAGGATCAGGGACTCGTCAGATTGGTCTAGGTTTATTTTTTTAATTCCCGTATGTGGCGTTTGTTTGTCAGAGCTGACATTAATCAGTTTCTGCAAGGAGGTAATTTACCTAAATAAAAAAATAGCATAAAACACTGACGGCCCTAATGATACATTAATGGTGAAGTTAATCATTGAATGAACTTCCGAGTTCCAAAAAAACAATACGGCATCACAATGCTAACAACTCGCTGCTGTGATAATGTAATTTACCTTTCTCTCTGTAAATATCCACATATATAAAAAAACAAAAGGGAATATTATAACAAAAACCCTTCACAATCACAGTCCAATTTTACAACTATTCTATTACAACATGAAATTGTTCAAAAGTACAACGGCTGAATAACAGCGACATAATTCAAATATATAAATTTGGGTTACCATTATAATATATATTTTCATAATCGGTTACATTCATAGAGGAACGGAGCCATTATTTAACATTCTCTATGGATACTGTTTGGTTATTTAAAATTTCAATATCGATTTGAAAATGCGGTGCGAGCCGTATTGCCATCGTTCGTGGTGCCTGCAGTGGGAAGTACCACATCCACCAAAAGACCCATTTTTTCACTCAGATCATATGATCAATGCCAGTTATGCCACAATATTCTGTGAGTTGTTTACATAACAATACATTTAATTATAATATCATACACCATAAAATAGCTGTAAATAACTCTCGGGCAATACGATCAGGTCAAGACGCTTCTACATACTTTGTTTGTTAAATTATAATACCTACTTAAGTGTTTGGCTCATATTATTATACGCATTTATTGAGAGAATGCAAGCAATGCAATGAGTAAAAGCTAGTGATAAATATACGTAATATATATATATGGAATAGCTAATTTAGCGATTTCATTATTTTGATATTTAACATGACATCGATAAAAAAAAAATTCAGGACTTCTTGTCCTCTAGAGGGCGCCATATTCAATTTAGTGTGATGTCACAAAGCCTCCAATCAACGAATATACGAGACGCTTCTAACGATACCTCATTTGTCAAATTATTATAATTAGTTTAGAAATTATATTGGAATGGACGATATGTTCATCATAAATACATGCATACGTGCATACATACACACAGGCCAAAATAAAAATAAACCTTATGGTTTCACCGCAGTCGCGTAGAAATACCTTAAAATGTCTATACCGGAAATTAGATATTGTTAAGTATGGGAAGTGACAACCCTAGCTACTGAAAATCCGGATAAAACTTAAATAATTTGTAACTTCTGAAAACGTGACATTAGCTTGTGATTTTAATACTGTTGATAAAAGACTGTTTAAGCCATTGTTTCATATATATATCTTCTGCTAATAAGCCGTAATAGTGGTATAAAAAACTAAAACCCTAAAATTATAAAATAATTTATATCTCTGTTACTAATTATAGTCAATTAATGAAAATTTGAAGGAAGATGTGGTATAATATGTGGATTTATACAATATAATCAAATTTAAATAAAATCATCAAGTTTACATTCAAACTTTTTTTTTGTAATTTCTTGATCCTGAAAAACAAACTTTGACATTAAAAAAAAATAGAAGCCGTATCGATCCGAGAGTTTTACCCTGATGTTTCTAATGATAAGAACTATAGTATTTAAGAAAAAAAGGACGTGACATAAAATCGGGGTTTCTAAAACATAGTGCCACGCACTTACTTATTCACGCAAGCATGCACAAATAACCTGTGCACACACTTGTGCCCGTGCTTGTGCTCGTTGAATGTCGGTTTGAACGCAAGCGTGTGAACGCACCATTACAAGTTCAGCAAGATCTACTTAGAGCTATGTTGAGAATTTAAACACATTTATTTTCTTGAACTTTCCTTTTATTTAGTACTATCCTGAATTTTTACAATAGAACATCAATCTACTAACTAACTAACTACTAACTTTCCCATTCCATGATATAATATTATTTACGTGTTTACGGGAATTAACGCGATCACAACATCTCAACTCTATTCACCCCAGGATAAGATTCACATATGAAGTGGAGGCGGATAGGTCGTTGTCATTACACGGTTTATATTAGCTTCACTTGTATGTTTGTTTGTATATTTGTAACCGACTCCTTTGGGCACGATTTTGAACCACTTTAAACGGCCAGATTTCATTCAAATTTTGCACACGTGTAAAAGACCGATGACAATGCAATAATTTGATTTATTTTTTTTATTTTTTTAGTTGAATTTTCTATAAAAACGTGTTTTTTATTTTTTTTAACCTATAATTATTATTTTTAGATGTTAAAGTAACCGCGAGATTAGATGGGTTCTTGTCACACTGTGTATACCGCAAGCCTACTCATACGGATAGGTACCTACACGCCACGTCTCATCATCATGAACAGAGCATACGATCTTTGTGACCCTGAACATTTGGAGCGAGAGCTGGATCATGTTCAGGAGGTACTTAAAAGTAACGGATATCAGGTGAATGGAACACGGAAGCAACCGACAATGAGACGCAAGCATCCGGAGGTGAACAGACAACCAGCCTACATGCCATATGTCAAAGGAGTAACGGATAAGATCGGCTCCGTATTAAGAAATACTCCATTCCGACAGTGTACACACCAGGCATAAAGGTTCAAACCATCGTGGATACACCGAAGGATGTCTTGCCGTTACAAACTCCAGTTGTCTACAAAATATACTGCAGCTGCGGTAATTCCTACATAGGCCAAACAAAGCGGACTATTGCTGAAAGGGTCAAAGAACACATCGTTACTGTGAAGAACCGACAGAACATGTACTCAAAGCGGGCACCAATCACTGGATTGAATTTCACCGTGCGCAAGTCTTCTCCACGGAACGTCAGTTTTACTCAAGAGTTCTACGTGAAGCAATTGAAATTAAAAAACACAAAACTTTCAATCGGGAAGATGGTTTCAAATTATCTACAGCGTGGAATCCAGTAATAAAAAATGCTTTTATGCGCAGTCGGGTGAACACCAGAATAGGGGCATATCGGTTTGCTTAGAGAATAGAGACACTACTGTTAGTAAAGTATGTGACGGTACATGGTGAAACCAAAATATCAAAAATATCGAAAATGTGCGGGTGGATGAAGAACCTTCTACCTCACGATCTCGACAACGGAGGGCGTGCAGGCGTGCACCGCTGAGCCAGTCAGCCTGTGACCAAGGCCAGTGCAACTTTAAAATGGAATGGAATTTAAAATTTTAAAATGGAGTTTACACACTACACTTCAAAACTATATCCATATTCAGTATTTAAAAAAAAAAATAAGGGTTATGAGATTTTTGTTTCAACGATCTAATCTCTGCAACTAAAAGTCAGATTCGATTTTTTTTTTCATTGGATTGTTATCAAGAATGTAGAAATGTTATAGGTTATGTAACATCACGTTACGGACCTTTTAACGAGTGGAGCAATAACCATAAACGGGGGTGAAATTGCGGGGAATGATAAATAAGACCAGATATTAGACTTATAATACATTTATTGTTTTTCAAAGTATATGCCCTCACAATTTATTCGTTTTTGCATTTACTGGAACCATTGTAAAAGCATTTGGACCAGTCTTCCTTAGGGACCTCTTCAATATCTTCTGGAACGTAGTCACTGCCGATTGAAGGCTCGTAAAACGCGTACTTTTAAAGCGGTCTCTAGACGATCATGCAGCATGACCTGCTGAATCATCATGCTGCATGAAGGACCTATTCAAAGTCCATCATGCAGCATGATAATTCGCTTGGTATAATCATTTTATTATATTATATTAATCATTATATTGATAGTACACTGAAGAGGTCTTCTGCGCTGGTATGGAAATGTCTTTGTCAAAGGCAGATTTATAAATAAATAAATTTATCAAACCAAAAGTTGAAGTTGATAATTATAAAAATAAAATAAATTGTCGATCAACTGCCAGCACGTTTGACGTAACGCATGTCATGCCGCATGATCGTCTTGGGACCGCTGAAGGTTTGTCTTTGTTTTTTTATTATTATAAAACATTTGACATTGGCGGAATTCCTGCGCTGATTCTTGCGCGGGATATAATTATATAGATTTGTCTTTAATTCTAGGAAACAAAAACAAGTTGCAAGGTGTGAGGTCTGGGTTGTTTGGCGGATTCGTCATCAGTTCTATACTATCTATCTAGTATACTAGCTATCTTGTAGACAACCCGAGAGAAAAATGTTCTTTTCTTTTGTTCTCCAAATAAAATTCCACTGCAAATATATTTTGCTATGTATTTTATTTCTCAAATTCCATTAGATTCTGTAACTGCAGTAACCAGCTGATCTTCACCAACCGACGTGATATACGTTTAAATTATCTGAAATAGAAATACACAGAGCTGCGATATGGGGCTAATTCATAAAATGGCAATTGATGTCTCTGGCTACTTTCTTGTTGAGTTAGCCACGATGAAAATCGAAAAAAAATTGTGGGCTAAAATTTTCACGAGTTAATATCACTGTTATAGCTATACACAGTTTTATAAAGGACGCCACGATGAAAAAATAAATGACAGTCTCGAAAATTAAAAAGGAACTTATTCCCAGGGAGATCCATTTTTTTTTTCTATAATTGCTTTTTTATTCTTCCTTACATGAACCAACGGTGTCTTACGAACGTACCATATTGATCATTTAAAGATTTAGAGTTAATTTGTTCATTGTAAAAAAAATTGTTTATGTTGAATTTGAACTCTAAAGCCTTTATAAAGGGCTATGATAATAAAGTATCCAAAGAACTTTTAGAGCTCAAAATATACAAAACCTGTGCAGTAACAAGAGTCCTAACCGGACACTGCAAACTGAACAAACATATGTTCACCCTAAAATTGGGCGAGAACACAATATGCAGATTCTGTCAAGAAGCAGAGGAAACTGCAATGCATATTCTATGCTCTTGTGGCCCACTAATGCGGCACCGAAGTATTAACCCAGGGTTGCACATCAAATACAGACAGTCACTGCTGAAAGGATCTGGAGGTTTCTCGAAGCCATAAGTCTGAGCAGTAAGCTGTAAAGTAAAAAGTGCGCTACAAAAGAACAGAAATGGTCGAGGTGGCACTAAGCACTTAAACAATAATAATAAATAATCTACAAGAACTTAGAGGACAAAAATAACTCTACCGCATTACAAAGATCAGGGAAAAAAGGGTAAAAGACATCAAGAATGTGAGATGTATGAAAGATGAAGAGGGAAGGGTGTTGATAAAAGATGAAGATATAAGTGACAAATGGAAGACTTATTTTGAAAAACTTATGAATGAGGAGAATAATTGGAGCGGTGTGTCGTTTACGATGTGCATGTGAAAATCTGATTAGTGAATGAAGTTAGAATGGCAGTATGAAGTATACCAGCGCCTATGAGCCTGAAAGTAGCACCCGTGGATGAAAAGCTGAGGAGCAATAGGTTTTCGTAGTATGGACATGTGATGGGGAGGGATGAGCAAAATGTGGTGAAAAGGGTTTTATGTATGAATGTTGACGGGTACAAGAGAAGAGGACGATCAAAGAAAAGATGAATGGACTGAGTGAAAGAAGATATGGCTTACTCCCTGTAAGCAGTGAAATGACGAACGAGAGAATAGAATGGAAGAATAAAACATATTGCACCGACCTATACCCGAGATCTATACCCGAGTTCCTCGCAAGACTTGTGACCGAACACTGTGTGGTTTTAGTGGGTTCGATAGCCTTATTAATTACATTACGACTTCAGGTTTTATCTCCCCAAACTGTGGAATTTGACTATTGTTTTGGGGTAATTTAAGAATATACTGTATGTTCTGGCAATATACTGTATATGTATGTACCATAAACCTTATATACTAGAACGTAAAGTCTATGGTATGTACATAAGCATGTGGTGGGGGACTCGCTGGATGCAAAACGCGTCGTGCAAGTCCAGCAAGCAGTATATAATGCATATATATAATTCTGACGTACGTCAAGACTACTCACGATCGTTTTGCATCGTGCATCGTGCGTGTCCTTGGCGGGACGTACGTCAGACACGATGGTGCGTAGGGCCTTGTATATTATGGTACAACTATAATGACGTAACAGTGTTGTCAACATAACAAAATTGCTCTTAGAAAAAAGGTAATTTGCACTACTGCGACCACAACACAAATCCTACTACGGTTCTCTTTATGCACAGACTCTATAAGATGTCACCAAATGCTGTATTTATGTAATTGTGTGGAATATTTAAGGAAGATGCTAGTCAAGTAGTCAGTCTCTAATAGCATTAAGTTGTAATAAACACAGTTGAGTTCATCGTATATATTTTATTTGCATAGATACTCATAAGCTATGAGTTATAGCTACACCTGCAATTACTGTAATTAGATAGTCGTGAACAATGCCTAGATTACTTAAAGGTAGCACTTTTTCTCTTCTGAATAACTCTTCTTCTGAATCTGGCTATTATTTCCATAAATATTTTTTTGAATCCGACTGGTAGTTCTAGAGATTAGAACGTTTAAGCAAACAAACAAAAAAAACGCTTCAGATTTATTATATTAGTATAGATTTTAGGGGACTGTAATAAAGAGGCCTAAAAGACTTCCAATGCACACCATTAAAACTATTAAAAATAATAGATGAATTATCTTTGGCTAGTGTCATATCATGTGTAAAAGTGTCAAAAAAACGAGCGAAAACGAAAAGATATAGAGTCCTTAGAAAAATAATATATAAAGGAAAGTGTAATCGTACTAATGTACTGAAAAATATTAAAAAGAACTTTAAAGCTCTTGCATCAGATAAAATGGGTAACTCTGACACAAATAATAATGCAAAAGGTAGGTCTACTAGGTCTAAGACATCTCAAAACATACTACCATCATCTAAGAAACCTCAACTTAATTGTCCATCACCTAAGAAATCTCAACCCAAACCTCCATCACGCAAAAAAACTCAACCCAAACCTCCATCACCCAAGAAATCTCAACCCAAACCTCCATCACGCAAAAAAATTCAACCCAAACCTTCATCACCCAAGAAATCTCAACCCAAACTTCCATCACGCAAAAAAATTCAACCCAAACCTTCATCACCCAAGAAATCTCAACCCAAACCTCCATCACCCAAGAAAACTCAACCCCAACCGCCATCAATCAAGAAACTCAGCTCAAAAGTTTATACATCAAGGAATTCTTTTAATAAAATTGCATCTCCTCAAGTGCCAGTTACAAAAAATACCAGTCATAAACCTATTAGGAGCCAGAGACTAATTGATAAAAGTCTGTCCTTTCAAGTTCTTGGAGGCAATAAGAAATCACAGGAAAGTGTCACAACAGAAGCTGATGTGTATGAGTTCACATTTGATCCTACTGAAGAGCCACAACCTCAAAAAAAGAAACGTAAAAAGCCTACAGTAAAAAAACAAAAAGCTGTTGAACCTAAGGCTTTGCCTACATACAAAAGAATTTATGATCAAAATATATCTAAAGCTTTATCAGCCCTAAGGAAAGCTATCAAACCATCACAAACTGTGGAAAGTGCTAAGGTGCTTCAAATACAAGAAACTTGCGATGAAGTTGCAAAATGCAATTTACAAAATAATAAAAGTAATGCAGATGGCAAAAAAAAACCTGTTGCTTCTATGTGTGATACAGGTAAAGCATCAGTGTATGATTTAAACTATCCTTCGATAAGAATAGAAGATATAGCAGCAGATATTGAAACTAGTGTAGACCATCATGATAATCTAAACTATTCACCTGTAAATTCACCAAGACCTCAGAGTCCTGCAGTTAATTCAGCATTACATCCACAACAGAACTCCGAAAGAGTTAACAGTGATCCTCTCAACTTAGAAGCAGATCTTAGTTTCTTTGATGACGTACCTGTTGCAAGTAGTAGCATGAATATGTCTGTGAGACATCCTTTGGCAAGTCCATGGAGAGTAGAGTTTGGCAGTCTGCCAATAAAATGGCATAGCAACACTTATGTGAAGCCTAATATGACACCAGCTGTTGAAAGCTCCTTCATCTGTACTGAGGATTACAATAAAAAGAAACATGTGTATACAAATATGTTGACCGACCCAAATGAGTCGTTTCCACAGATAGTTTCAGATACACCAGTCTTAAAGCAAACCAGTATTATGTCATTTATAAGAGAAGTAGCTGAAAAACAAGCAAAAAAGAAACGAGGGAGATCTGTATCACCATCTAAAGCAATGGCAGTTGAATATACCAAAAAAGATTTTGAATCAAATATGTCTACTGCCGAACAAACTGAAACTGAAAAGGTACATAATAATCCAGTTTCACCTGAAGAAGTATCTAGACCAATTGACACATCAAATGATACAGAAAATTCTAAAGAGGGAAAAAAGGCTAGAAAACGGAAGAATGACGAAAACTGTTGTTGTGATAGGCCATCAAAATCTCCTCGCAAGCAGAAGGATAAAGATTGTACTTATTTCGGCTTTGATGACAGTGAGGATCAGGAGAATGTGTTACCATCTAAACTGAAAGTGAATTCTATGGGCCGATCTCTAAGGCTTAAAGCGAGGGCTGTACTTAAAGAAATCAATGGCCCAAGTAGAGCAGCTTTGCCTATTGCAGCAAAATCTAAAATAGTAACCAGTTCTGAGGCTGTAAATAAAGTGTATGAGGGATTGAAATCAGCAGCAGATGCACCTGTGTTCCCTGAGATGAATGTTGAAAGTAATTTAACTAACTTGGAAGAACTTGCTGCAGATGATTCACAGTCTGTCCATTTGTTTGAGGATATTGAAGTAGTTCATCATTTAAAGGTAATTTATTTTTTTAAAGTAAAGAATACTAGTAACGTGGGTCACACGTTACTACTATTCTTGTTAACTCCTACAGCTAAGCTAAGTGCTTGTGTTAGTAGTTCACGTCGGTAGTGCACTGGGTGGGGTTCGAACCTGCAACCACTTGTTCGCAAGTCCGACGCATTAGCCATTAAGCGGTTATATTTATACATCAGTAGGTATTGTAAGGACATTTCACATATAAATGGACATTAACTGGAATTAATTTAAGATTTGAGGATACAAGGCACTGGGGACTGTTCCCCAGTGCCTAGTATCCTTGTATCTTAGTCTTTTAATAGTTGAGCACAGATCTTTATCTGTACTCAACTATTAAAAGACTACTAAAAGAACTCTTAAAGAGAGAACCTGGTCATGTATCACCTCATTTCTCTGATAATGTTTACTGCTAACTAGAGGACTATGAAACGAAGAGTTGGCTAAAATATGATCACTCCTGTTTCTGTAAAGCAGCTTTTCGAAATAACAAGATATTGGAATGTACTACGGCGATTTATTCTACCTGTCAAATTAATTTAAGTAAGAATATTGCATTATATGTTGCCATGCTGAGAAAATATTTCCCAATGTTTTGTTTAAGTTTGCTAAGTAATTTATTTTTACTGTAAGACCAGAGGCAGTCTCTATATTTAAACTGATGGACCTGAACAATCAACAGCGACAACAACCTGCTTCAATCAGCAGGTTGTTGCCCACTGATGAGAATTCACATACTCTAGTTTCTCACTTCTCCTATTTTATGTATTACACAGCAATAATTTACAGAGTTACAGAACAACATCAGTTGTTGTTAAAATAAATTTTATATATAAATCACCCTGCAGCCTAGATTGAATTTTAGTAGGGAATGTATTTGTGAAAGTTCGCACAAATTGAGTTTTCTGTACTTTTTGTATGGTTTGAAATAAGTAGACTTGGCTTTTGTTTAGCAAATGGATATGTAGCCATGGAATCAGTAGAGCTTTTCTCTGCAGCCAATTTTAATAAACTGTCTGACAGTCTTCTTGCCTATCTTTACATTGGCTGTATAGAATAGAGTCGAAACATTAATCTACTCACTGCAAGTAGACACATAAAGTGCCCTCTTACTTATGTATATGTATTTTGGGGAAGCCCCACATTATCACCTTACAATGTTATTTATTTTGGCAGTATTTTCTTCTGTGCAGTAATCCACTTGTAAAGTATTAAACCAGTCAGGCAGCTGGAATTTGGTGCTCTGTTTTTCTCAATCAACATATTAAGTGATATATTTATTGTATATTTGATATTTTTACCATATTCCAGCCAACCCGTAAAAGCTATGGTAAGCCCAAGAAAGTGACTTTCCACCAGGCATCTGATACTGATACAAGAGAAGGTTTTACATGTCAGGATGATAACTCTAGCTTTGAAGATGATCTTGCAGACCTCACATTTGAAGTACCTGATGTTAAGGAAAAGAAGAAAACTAAAAAGAGACCTAAAAAGTTAATGTCTAAGAAAGAGGTAATTTTGTTTTGATTTACAACTCTTTTGTGTGTTTGAACTTATTTGGTTTCAACATGGGACTATGGACGACTGAGCGAAACATTATAATCGTTAAAAGCTTGTTCAAAGTCAGAACTCCTCCCGGGGATGAGTTTATGTCTGTTTAAGTATAAGTAGTGCAGTGTCCATCAGATTATTTCTGCTATACTATTATTAGGTTTTTTTTTGTCATAACTATTAATAGGTTTTGACAAAACAGTCATATAATTATGTAGATTCAGGAATGTATATTTATTAAAGTAATATATGGCTGTACTGGCTATACTCGTGGATTTTGGGGATGCCGGACTATTTCAGGACCCGACAGAGCTTTTTATCAAGGGGAGAAGCGAGCTGCCGCGTCGGTGTCAAGCTCCACACGTGAATGCAACCGTATCTTCAATAAATAGGAACACCACTTACGACAGTTTTCATTCAAAACTAGTTGCGTAGATTTAGTATCTCTGGGGAACAGTACTTTTTCGGGATGAAATGTACCCTATCTCCTGTTCCCTGGCAACGTGTATCCAAAATTTCGTGATGATCAGTTGAGTACTGTGATCACTTTCACATTCATAATACTAGCTGTGGCCCGTAAAAAAATTAGTAAATCTATCCCACGGGAACTATACAAGACTATAATCTATCCTCTGTACCAAATTTCATGCAGATCTGTTCAACCGTTTTTGCATGAAAGAGTAACAAACATCAATCCATCCATCCTTCCATCCTTACATTTACAATCTATTCAAGAGCTATTTAAAATTTTATTTCCTGAGCTCTGTGCGACTGGCCTGTTGGTCTAGTGGTTGATGACCCTGACCGCTATGCTTATAGGTCGTGGGTTCGATTCCCATCTGAGTCAGGGTGTTCTTTGTGTCCGTTGTTTCTATGTTTGTAAAGTCTCCCGCAACACAGGGAGTAATTCCTAATGCGGGAGTTGTAACTAAAAAAAATAAAAAAAATACTGAAAATACTCTAAAAAGGCCTCCAGATTTAAGCTAGATTCTATTTACAGGAGAAAGAGGCTGAAGAATGGGCAGCTGGGTTCAATTCAATGTGTGAAGAAATAGAAGAGTTTGAACTGATGGTGGAGTGAAATCATAAAATCATGACACCCATACATCTACATTGCTTTAATCAATAATAATTATGTAAATTCAAAGAAAGTGTTATGTCTAAAATACTCACAACTTCTTTAATAATTCAGAACAAATGATGTTTATTAAACTTCATTGTATTTAAAATCATGATAGCATTGCAATACTTAAGCTATACTGTAAATAATCTATATTTAAACATATATATTTTTAAATAATGATATTACTACAATTAGGTACAGTTTTATTTAAGAGACTATATTAGTGGCCATGTGTGTTTGCCATTTATTTTAAAAAGTATGACTTTATCATGTGTTTTTTTTAATGTATAAACTATGATAAAAATTAGAATTATGTTCTATTATGAGCTAGTATTATTTAAGCATTTCTGGAATTGTGTAGGTACTGTGTTACGAATGTGTGTTGTTGTGTTTCGTTTTGTAAATATCGTGACTGGACAATAAACCCCATAGGATATAAATGAGTGGTTATGTCAGACTTGAATTAAAACTTCTCGATAGCCTCGTTGCTCCTGGGCAGACCGCCTCGTAAATCATATGGCAGTATCTAATGAGTTTTTACAAACCCCCTAGGGGTTTGTAAAAACACAGATACTAGTTGTCAATTTTAAATGTAGAATCCCCTAATAATGAAGATAGTTGACATCCTGATTTAATCTAATAATTACAATATCTCTGGTTACTTTTACTTAGTAAAGTTGTTTTAAGTTTTGCAAGAACCGTAATTAAGTAATAATATTAAGTTGAAATTTTTACCTCATCCTAAGGATAGTAATTGTAATTTTATTTGCCATTAAGCCAGTAAAAGTAAACAGCTTAGTTTTATAAATTCTCATTATTTTAATAAGAATGGTTAAGGTTATTAATTTTTCTTAAATAGTGGTTGTTTTTTTATTTGTTTCAACGAGAAGCATTGCTGGGTATAATGCCTCTATTGATATTTATTTTGTAACTTGACGGTAAACACACGCATTTGAAATAAAGAATATTTTAACTAAATTGTATTATTTACTTTTACTTTTCCTATGTTATGAGATGTTGCTAATGTACACTAGATGGTGCTTCAGTCATCGTTTATGAATGTCAAATTCTATTGTTGCGTAGCGTCGGTCGCAATGCAAGAGTGTAGAACTTGTGAGAAAATAATCAGGCAATAAAAACTTGTGGTTACTCTTATGAAATCATCGTTTGCCCCCTATAATATATATAAAAAAAAGCACTATGTAGTTATGATAACTGGTACCGACTTTCCAGTAAATAGAGTGCTGGAACTAATATACCACTATTAGTTGCATCCTGAAGTAGTTAAATGTGAAACATAACGACCTGGTTCTGACTTCCACAAGTAGATGGCGCTAGGATTGATTTTCACAAAAGTTTTTTTCCTCGAAACAAAGCATTTCAAAAGGAAAAGAAAGGAACTTATGTATAAGGTCCTTTCGTCTCGCAATTTTGACACTTGTTGCTAATATTGTAAAGGTCCATAATAATATTATGTTGGTGCTAAGAGCTAGTAATTATAGCTCTGTGTTTATGATAAAAAAACTTCATTCTGTTATATTTAGTATGAGGTTGACTTAATAAGTCAACCTAATAACGACAACAACAAAATACATAGACATCCATAGATCGACATAATAATATGTTGATATATGGGTGTCTATGTATTTTAAACTTCGAAACACATTTTAGAAAATAAAAATGTGGTAACTCCACAAAGCCACAAACCAAAAGTTGAAGTTGAAGAAAATAAAAAGCTTGAGTCTTAGTTATAGAAAGAGCCTCAGTCTTGCAAGAATTATTATTTGTATTTATTGTAATGATGTTCAATGTATTGTATTTTAAAAGGTTTCAGTCTTCATGAAATTCTTATAGGGAAACCAGCACTGTTCACCAGATAACTTTTTCATCTAGTTCCCAATAGGACTACCGGATGGCGCTACCGGAAAAAAATAGTTTGAGGGTCTCACATTGTGATATAATAATAATATAACACATCTCAGTACCTTCAGGAGTTAAAATGGTGAGCTCGTAACATAATCACATCACGAATACAAAATCATTTGTTGCTAAAAATGAAGTAGGTATAGAGGCTTGTTCTTGATCTTCACACTGAGTCTTATCCGTTTAATCTACCTTATTTAAATGTTGTGATGAACCACTCTCGGGGCTATTATAATTAGGAATAACTGGTCTATGTAACCGAGTGTTTGTGTGTGTGCGTGTGTGAAGGTGTATACTTTCGTTTTTGTCTGCTTAAGAATAAAATACTATAAGTCACTACAACAATTATAATATACTAACAGCGCCCCGCGGTTTTACCCGCGTAAGTTCCGATGCCGTGGGAATATCGGGATAAAAAGTAGCCTATATGTTAATCCAGGTCTCCAGCTATCTACATACCAAGTCTCATCGCAATCGGTTCAGTAGTTTTGGCGTGAAAGAGTAACAAACATCCATACATCCTCACAAACTTTCACTGGTACTCACATTGGTAATAAGTAAATAACTCTAATAACAGAGCAACGACCCTATTACCCTTAAAATAGCAAACAATAATTTTCGATAACGATTTTCGTTGTGGGGTATCATCATCGGAACCCTAGCTGGCGATTGTGTAGTCTGCTGCAACATCATGACTACATGACACTAGCCCTTAGCAAGAGTCAAACTGGATGATTAAGTTCTGGTACATTTTGATCCACATAATTATTCTATCTGTGCAAGTTGTGCCGGTGGATGAAAAGTTGAGGAGCAACATATATTATCGTGATATAGACATGTGATGCGGAGGGATGAGCAAAACGTGGCGAAGAGATGGAGAAAAGACGACCAAAAAAAAAAGTTTAACTGCGTGAAAGAGGATAAGGCTAGAAATGGAGTAAGCAGTGAACTGAAGAATGGTAGAGGAGAATGGACAAAAACACATTAAGCTGACCCCAAATAAATTTGGGAAGATGGCAAGAAGATAATCCCACTAATATTATAAATGTGAAAGTTTGGATGGATGGATGGATGTTTGTTAGTCTTTCACGCAAAAACCACTGAACCAATGGCAATGAAACTTGGTATGTAGATAGCTGGAGACCTGGATTAACGCATAGGCTACTTTTTATCCCGATATTCCCACGGGATCGGGACTTACGCGGGTGAAACCGCGGGGCGCTGCTTGTGATGATATATATCTGTATTATACAAATAATATAACTATCTGTGAATCATACAAATAATTGTTGACAAAACTCGGTGCAGTGGCAATTTGCAAAGTGACTTTAAACATTCCGCTATGCGTGCAAACAAATTACGTCATTGTTTGTTATGTTCTTTAAAAAAAAAACTTTGAAAAGAATACCTAATTATTCAATAGCCATCTGCGAATTTGTGATGATTGTCTGGCCAAATCTTAACTCAGTAATGGACAAGAACAAGGATCAAAATCTGTGTAAAAATCATCCGTCGTCAGATTAAGGGGCAGTTTTTGGTGTAGATAATGGATAAGGCCACCAGAAATTATTTACCAGATATTGCAGGAGGTGCAGTGGGGACGGGGAGGGGAGAGTCACTCACGTCACGAGTCACGAGGCACCGTGTAAATAAGTTCTCGGTTTTAAGCATTTCTTTGTAGTCTCGGTGAAATAAGTATCATGAAAAATAGTGATATTTATGCTTTGTGTTGTTTGGTAAGGATTTCACACATTCATTGTAACTGTAAATAACATTATAAAACCACTTTCAAGATTAGTCGGTAGAGGCAATCTCCTTTGATGTGTTTACATAATATCAAATATTGCCAGAAAACATACACAAACAAATACATTTTAAAAATTAATCCATCCAACAACGTAAGTATCCTCACTCAGCCCTAATGTGATGCCTGACGATATTAAAATGATTGCTCTTTGGCAAATATGGCGGCGAGCTGAATTATACAGAGGAAGTAAATATTACCCTCGCAAACATACGTCCCGGGGAGCGAGCTAGTTCGCGCACTCAAAATTAAAAGCACACAATGAAAATACAGTACGGAGTGCCCTTACTCCGATACCTATGTCGCGAAAAGTAAGTGCCTACTCCAAACATCGCTCTTAACACTACCCGTGGAGAGCCCGACGCATTGTTGTCAATGAAAACAGTCGTCTCCCAAGTGTTTTTTTGTTTATGGACTCTTCGATGTTGCCACTCGAAAATAAATAGCCGCGCGGTAACGAGCAATATAGGCCTAACAAGCTATAACGATGTTTTGTCTTTACAATCGATTCGCGATTGTTTGTTATTGTTCCATCTCGCCCCGGCAACAACTCAGTCTCGCATTTAATGGCAAGCAAATTGGAAAACAACAATATTATTGGATCGTTAATTAATATGCTACATAACCGAAAGTCTCAATAATGGCCTATTGGCCTAGTGGTTAGTGACCCTGACTGCTATGCCATAGGCCGTGGGTTCGATTCCCACCCCGAGTCTGGGTGTTCTTTGTGTCCGTTTGTATGTTTGTAAAGTCCCCCGCGACACAGGAGTAATTCCTAATGCGGGAGTTGTCCTTCTTAAAAAAAAAAGAAAAGAAATGTATTATCTCTAGGATTCTCTCTTCAAAAAGATTAATATAACATATAATCGATGGAAATATCTAGAAACTTGAATGTAGTGAACTGGTAGAGGCATTTCGCATTTTGTTGATCAATGAGAATTCAATGAAATGTGTTTTACGGATATCCCTTTAGTTTGTATGGGTGCGGGTGTAATGTCTGGGTGTGTAAATAAAACCGGATAAGTGCGAGTCTGACTGCACACCTTCTTGGTTCTCGATGATTTCTGCCCGTTTTTTTTCCGAGTGACAAACTAAACTGGCCGTTCCAAAATTACTCTCCCATAGGTACATCAATGTATGCCACAGTCAATTCACATTTTTATGTGATATAACAACAAATTAACGACTTTCGTTTTTCCTGTACTTCTGATTCTAGGTCAATAGGAAGTAGTCTAAAAGTTTTGATGTATCTACGAAATGTTAACCGTACCTTCTGAGCTTAAAGGGACCGCAGACAAAATTTGATTTTAATTTCAACTTGGTACCTCCACGCGTTCCTGAGAAAAAGAGTCTTGACAGACAGACAGACGGATGGACAAGTAAGTGATTCTATAAGGGTTCCGTTTTTCCTTTTCGAGGAACGAAACCTTAAAAATAAAGTATGATTCCAACTTTGCCATCGTATCCATTTATAATTGAACACCTAATAATATCCATGCTGAGAGTCGACTTAATAAATTAACAATGGGACTATTTCAGTCATTTAATTAAAGGGTGGCCGCGTTCAGCCAGGTTGGTCGGGATGGGAATATTAACCGCAATTCTCGGTCAACATTCACAAAATTGACACGTCAAATATTTGTAACTTCGTCCTGGGACCACGTTAGACAGCAAACAGAATCGTGTCTGGTCCTCCCTTAATTTTCGATGTTTCTACCCCATCGAGTTTCAGCTCCAATATGATTCTAAATGCACTGTTTTTACGGTTAATATTAGAGTGTTCTGCGTTCGTCGAAATAGCCGCTTGTCAAAACAAAATGGCGCTGACTCTGTTTGAATTGGGTCGTATCAGTCGCAAACGGAGATTCATTTTGTCGCGTTGCTTAAGATCGTAGTAGAGTCTCCTACATATTGTCTCTGCACACATTGTGAGTGTGTGCCCGCGTGTTAGGCCTGCATTTAAAGCTAGCTACAAATTTGTTGTTTCAGTACAAATAGCACGATGATATTGTTTGCAGTTAGACTTTACGTTCGATCGAGGAGTTTGTTTGGCAGTATAGTGCCGACACCGTTCGTAATAAGTCAACACTTGTAAATTGATTATGTCTATGTGCTACTGTCCACTTATGGCGTTTGAAAAAATGTTCTCTTTACAAAGATATAGAAGCTTACTTGAACAGTAATAAAGTAAATATACTTAATCATAATTAGTCGTTAAATACTACTAGAGTTTTTAGGTATAACATGAATATATGTAGGTACCCGCTCCAAATTGTATTTTGTTTCTTTTGACAAACATGGTCTGAATGTTGCCAGTATAATTATCTACCTATTGGCAGGCAAATTGGTTCTCCTTGTAATAGAAACCTAATTTCGTATCTATTGCTTTATTTTTAAAATGTAATTGCTTTTAGATTGGTTTGAATTTTAAAAGTTGTTTATATTAATGAAACATATAAATTTCTAACTATGTTACAAAATTAAAGGTTTGTTTTTTATTGTGTCTGTAAGTAGTCACCGATTGTAACCTTCTCTGTAGGAGCTCCTATGAGACACAGAAGGTAACTACAGGTCTAGTTTAAGCTGCTCTGTCTCCTTCTTCGAAAGTAGTATTTAATTTTCGCAAACTCATACTAGGAGTACATACTTGTTTACTCGGTCTTAGTCTATAATTTAGTCATAAAGTTAACAAAGTAACACTTATAAAAAAGTTCGAAGCTGCATTTATACTTAGCAAAGTGTTCGAAAGGTAGCGCCTACGTGAAAAGAGCACGGGAACAAAAACTTACACCTAGTTTTTTTTAATTGTCAAGTTCTAATATCTGTTTTGTTGCAACAAATATTGTATATACAAGAAATACTTATACTGTTTCGCTTATAAGGACATAATTCTTCCTTCCTTTCCTATATTCTCGAATATTTTCTGAAAAATCGTAAAATATATATCAAAGTCTTCATTAAAGGAAAGGTTGGCCCACTGCATTTAAATCAATTATAACTTATCTTATCTACTTATATATGTAGACAAATCAACTACTGAATATGAACTAAAAGTACCCAATAGTAAACTAACGCTTCTTGTATGACTTACTTGTGGCAGATTTTGGACTACTATCTTTTTTTTTTTTTTTTGTGTGGGAACCCCCACGGGTCGTCACCTCACCGGGGTCAACGGCAAGGTGGTATGTCGGACTTGAACCGACTAAAACCACACGGTGTTCCGTCACGGGGTCCTAATGCCGGGGACTCAGGTGTTGGACTACTATCTGGGGCTAACTACTCCCGATGTATTATGATTGTTTAAAGCACTACCGATGAGTACATAATATACGATTTACGTATTAAATTAGCACGGTTTGACAGTTGGTAAACTGTATTGAAAAATAAATCAACAACTTACTCTTACTAACCCATTATTATTTAGTCTTCGAATTTACCTATGATTAAAAACCACATGTATGAAGTAAATACCAACTTTCAAAAGGCCAGCATACTTAACAAATATTATATTGTTAACTTTACGTTTGTACGGTAAATATTAAATAATATGTGTACTGGTAAATAATAATGTCGCTAGCCCGCGAGCGGAGTCTACCTGCCGCTCTCAGTGTTGCCATTATCATAAACCAAACACGTCAATATTTACCCATACAAACAAGGGCGTAATTTTTAAATAAATTGTGGCATTTCGCGAAATTGCTTCCGCAAATAGAATTGTGGACAAGAGCCCGCGCGAGTGTGTGCGGAACTTTTTTCCGCTCGTTATTCGACCATGAGCTTTGTCGCTTTAATGGGATGTTCAACATGATTTTGGAAGCTGTAAAATGTTATTAATTCCGTAATGAGCTGTATAATAAATAAAAATTAAAAGAAGAGAGAATTAGCACCGTTGTCAAATATTTAGATCCTTGTTTGTTGATCAGAGATGGCGCTACTTACACTGTTTTTTGTTTCTTATCTCATTAGGTTTTGTTAGTTTTATCAAAACACTTTCGTTTACAGAATAATCTGATACTTGTATAGGTTAATATTGTTCTTATTTAAGTTTACTCTCTTAGTGGTATGGAAAAATAAAATGGTAATGCATAGTAGGTGCCTTTAGAGAAAATTTCACTTACCTACTTGAAATATACACCGTACAATGAGATTTTATTTATTTTATTCTAAAAATAAGTTAACAAAGATTATTTTACAAATTTCCGAACAGTTTAAAGATAATGAATAAATTAATTAAACAAAATCTAAAAAAAGGTGTTCAGTCGGCCATCTTGTGTCGGATTTCCCGCCATTAAGACGGGGTAACCCACGCCGTTTGGTGCAAGAAAGATAATCCGTGGATTGGTCAGACGGAATAACGTGGGGAGACGAAAAATATCCAATTTCGTGCGGCCACTTACGCACCGGACTTAAATTGAACATTATTCTTGAATATATAGGGTGAAATTTGAGAATTGTTGGTAAACAATTTGAGTGATATCTTTTTAACATCGATAACAATTTTGACATGGTTTATTATTTTCGGCCTACATCAGAACCTATACCCTAAAAGATTTCGAACAAGTGTTAAAGTTCCTTCTTACGTTTCTTACGTGGGTCGGTTCCACGAAATTTAATCAATATAGATAAGAGGTTATATTATCTAAGTAAAGGTTCATATACCAAAATTGAATGTGTTAGTCAACCTATCTAAATTGACGGACTAAAAACGAATAATTTAGTGACTTATGCTAACAATAACAATGCTTTTATATTATGTAATTAGACGTATAGGTACGTAAAAATATTAAGTAGGTAGGTAGGTACACTCTTAATAAGTAAATGTCAAGCAATATTCTTTTACTAGCTGACCCGCGCAACTTCGTCCGCGTTTGTAAATTTTCCCCGTTTTTGCAACATTTTTCATTGATACTCCGCTTCTATTGGTTGTAGCATCATGTTATATAGCCTATAGCCTTCCTCGATAAATGGGCTATCTAACACTATTAGAATTTTTCAATTTGAACCAGTAGTTCCTGAGATTAGCGCGTTCAACCAAACATGCAAACTCTTCAGCTTTATAATATTAGTATAGATTAGCTATCTACTATTGATATTGAAATATATATACTTATATATACATATTACTTGTGTCTCTAAAACCATTTTAAATTAAAAGTAGGCATAGCTATATTTGTTACAGCTTCATATTCCATATTTTTACCTATTATATGATCTAAACTTGTAAGTTCTTCTTTTTAAAAGAAACAAAGGAAGAAAGATATGGTACTTTAGGTATCAAATAGCAGCCGATATATTCGAAATAATAGGCATGAGATTATTTTACCTAGATACTATTTGGTTTTACAACTAAAAACATATTTATGGTGTAAAGTGTTAAAGACAACAACCAGGGACTTACAAACTGCATTCAGCTTTATGTATTCCTTTTGGAAAATATATGTATTTTTTGTTTAATTTTAATTAATACTTATGTAGAAACTAAAAGATTTTTTTTAAATACGTTTTGTATTTATATAATACCGTTTATTATTGTGGATAAATTATACTAAAGGTTCAAAATTGCGAAACAATGCTCAGAGGTTACTCAGAGACGAGACTCCTTATCCTTTTAAACTTTAAAACGTCTTGCTACAATAAAAACTTTCGTGAGTGGTATTTATGTTTATTAAAAAGTATACCTGCCTGCCACCGTCGCGGCAGGACGCTTCACTCCTTGAAAAAGGGCCCCCGTCGGGTCCGAAACTAGTCGGGCATCCCCGAAATACAAACGTGAGTAAAACCGTATACTTTTTAATAAACATTTAAAACGTCTTACCTTCTGTATATAACAAAACGCAACTAATCTCTACGAAGAAATATTGTGATATAGTAACAGGAATTTTGTTCGATAGATTACGTAGGGGTCGCACAGAGCAGATGCGTTCAAGTTTCTATATTTACTTAGGCTGCGTGGCCCGCTTTATCAGAGCGATGCATGTCTGGGGGCGCCGTTTGATCGTACGCCTCACAGAATAATTGAAAGCTTGAACGTATAAATAGATTGATAGTTTGTCATAAATAACAGAGTCCGGGGATTAAAGTTGAAGATTGCAGAGAAAAAAATATATACAAACATTATTTGCGATTTGCGATACTATTTCTTGTACTTAAGTCGTAATTTCGCACGCAGATAACCATAAGTCGACTGTTTGGTTGCTGCTAAGATAGTATACAGGGCGTAGGTACGTCCTGCCTTTGTGATAAAATGCAAGGTAGAGCAATAAATCGGGCTGTGTTTAGGAGTTTGTCCGTTCTCATGAACTGAACAATATTGGTAAACTTATAAATACCACAGAAAAATAACTTAACGCTGGTATCCCAAAGGGGCTGGCAGAGGCCTTTCAAACACCCCCCCCACCCAGCTCATTGCCGTCAAAAAGGCATTTAGGGAATTAAGGATGGGAAAATTGGGAGTATTTTGAAAAGAGAAAGGAAGCAATGGCACCCCAGTACCAGCTTCTCCCTCTGGACCGCATTCAACGGAGAGCGATTCGAATTGTCAATTGCCAGGAAATTTCAGATCGCCTTGACCCCTTGGCGTTGCGTAGAGATCTAGCTCCACTCTGCATTCTCTATCGCCTGGATCGTGGGGAGTGCTCCGAGAAATTGTTCGGATTTATACCGGCCGCAGCGTTTCGCCATCGATCTACGCGACAAAACTCTCATCCTCATCACCTGGATAATTGGTAATCCACCATTGTGCGGTTCTCCAGTGCGACCTTCAAACCTTCAAGAAAAGAGCGTACTCCCATCTCAAAGGCCGGCAACGCACTTGTGACTCTTGAGTCGCAATGTTACTTACGATCTGGTGACCCGTCTGCTCGTTTGCCCCCTATAATATACAAAAAAAACGAGTGTGCTTTAGACCACACGACTGAAGTAAAACTTCATACGAAACGTCATAGTATGAGAGAAAGAAAGAAAGAAAATGTGTGCTCGCACCTCTCCCTCTTGCACCTACAGTAATATACGAAACGTAACTCGAGAGAGTTACGTTTCGTATATTATATATCTTTCTATTTTCACTAACTTATATCTCCCTCTCAACTTCCGTTCGCCTCGCCCGATCACACTTTTCGTAACGCATTCACCAGCTTCTTCGTTCGCCTCGACCGATCACACTTTTCGTAATGCATTCACCACCTTACTCCCCAAGTCAAGCGTGCGTAAAGAATCTTTACTTCAAAAAAAATGGAAGGAAAGGGAAATTGATTATACGGATGGATTGGAATGTAAGCAATAGCCCTTGCAAGTCACGGTCGCATATCGAGTCAAGTCAAGTCAAGTCCGAGCTCGCCAACATTATTAAAAATAACCACGTAAATAGATACCATAATTAATATTAGATGTACGATCTGAAACAGTAAAGAAATTAACGTCCGAAATTTGCATAGAAAAATGTTGACTAACGCAACTTTAGGTAGGTAAATTGTACGGGAACATGTTTTCACAACCTCTTTCAAATTCCGGTACCTTCTTTATGGGGAAAAAGCACTGAACTCGCGAGACGTCACGCTCAGTTGAAGTGAAAATTTCTTTAGGCACTTTGGACACTTTTTGTACGGGGAAAAAGCACTGAACTCGCATGACGTCACGCTCAGTTGAAGTGAAAAGTTCTTTAGACACTTTGGGCACTTTTTGTACGGGGAAAAAGCACTGAACTCGCGTGCCGTCATGCTCAGTTGAAGTGAAAACTTCTTTAGGTACTTTGTGCACTTTTTGTACGGGGAAAAAGCACTGAACTCCCGTGACGTCATGCTCAGTTGAAGCGAAAACTTCTTTAGGCACTTTGTGCACTTTTTGTACGGGGAAAAAGCACTGAACTCCCGTGAAGTCACGCTCAGTTGAAGTGAAAACTTTTTTATGCACGTTGGGAAATTTTGGTATGTGTGTGTAGTTGTCACTTTTGACGTGCAATCCTACGACCGGCAGTTTTTTCTATACATCTGGTAGTAGACATATTTTGAGCTCCTACTACATTCAAATCAATTACTACGTTTTTTGAAGTGAAAACTTCTTAAGCGGCGTTGTGCACTTTTTGGGATGGGTAAAAAATGTTAAACTCGCGTCAGGACACGTGACCTGATCGAAAATTCGTAAGAGGGAGCCGAGTTTCTTATATTTAAAAAAATATGACATTCGAAATTTAAACATTTATGAGCGGCCAGGAGCGCAGAACTTCCAGTGAACCCTATGTATACATTTAGATATGTTATTACCTACTTTTTATTTTTAACCTAATTATATATTATATATACCGATGTGTGTATGTGTGTTTGTATATGTAAATACATTGTGAAGTTATGTTTTCATTTTTGACGTGCAGTCCTACGACTGACTATTTTGTTTTGCAGTCAAATCAACAACTTTATGAATGCACCATTACCAGCTATTGCACAACAAACGTAGCAATAACAGCCTAAAATTCCAAAGCACAATTCTAATTTATTACTTTACTCAAGTTGCTACTGTGCCTTTATACGATTTCATTAATTTACGAAACTTAAGTAAGTCGGGAGGCCTTAAGCGGCGAATCTACAATTTATGTAAAACGGGCCCGCCGATGTGCAAACATGCTCGTACATAATACGAGTGCTTGTAGGTAATACTCAGTAACTGTTCGTACACTAAGTCGATTAAGTATGTAACTACTTACTTAGTTGCTTTTGTGGGCGTGCCTGCTTGTGTGTTGTACTCCGAGAACTAATTTAGGAAGATAAGATGGTAGGTCACGAAACTATCTATTTTTTATACAATAAGTTACACAAACACACGGCCAATTAAATGTTTCTCTTATAATTTACGAAAAGGTAATAGGACATAAGCGTTTGTTAAAATTTCAGACCAAGTACCTAGCGGTAAATAAAAAATAATCAATAATTTAGAAAATAAAATTAATTATATTCGAAAGGTAATTACTTAAATAAAGGTAAACAAAATCCGTACCTCACTCATGGGCGCTAAACATTTTATAAAAACATATTTTTCTGTTATCAAATAAAATTTCAAAATAGTTTATAACGATCAAAGAACTCCATTCTTAAATACCTATGAATTTAAAATTTCCGACTCGAAAGTCCCTTCAACGATTAGAATAGAACTGATGATCTTCTGAATGGCTGAACAGATTTTCTTGAATTATATCTAAGAACACTCTCGATCAAGTCACCCTTCAAACAAAAAAAACGCACTTAAATCGGTCCATTCGTTTGGGAGCTACGATGCCATAGACAGACACACAGACAACACCGTTAAAAATTGAATGGTAATTGGGTTACCATCCCACTATATAATTTTATAAATGTGAAAGTTTAGATGGATGGATGGATGTTTGTTACTCTTTCACGCAAAAACCACAAAACCGATTGCGATGAAACTTGGTATGTAGATAGCTGGAGACCTAGGCTACTTTTTATCCCGATATTCCCACGGGATCGGGACTTACGCGGGTGAAACCGCGGGGCGCTGTTAGTTGACTATAAACACAAGTTAAGTACTCAGTTCTGTCATCTGTGCGGTGTCAATCTATTCTTCAGATTGTACTCGCTAGCAGAAATACAACACTACTCTATTAGTAATGGGAAACTGCTGTTTTCTGTAAGGCAGAAATGGTTCTCAATATATGAAACTCTAATTCGAGCTTAAATATTCGTTGTCCTATCGAATAAAAAGTAATTATAGTAAATGCTAGATTTACGTAGTACCTATACAAGTTAATAGCTCTGTCTGTAATTATTTCTTCCCGTTTAGGCCTGGCTAGAAGTTTTATTTTGAATTTAATTTTGAGAAAAATGTAAACGTTCGTCAGTATTAATATTTATTAAGGACTAGCTGTTGCCAGTGACTGATGTTAATCGTAAACTTTTTCGGGATATGCTATTCCAGAATACAATCTATCTCTATGAAAAATTTCATCCAGATTCATTCAGCTGTTCTTGCATGAAAGAGTTACAAACATCCATCCAAGAAGGGGGCTATTAGATACTTTGTTCATGATTTTGTAAAACAAAGAATGTAATAAATGATTTTATTGAGATAAATATTTAATTAATTTCTTGAAAAGAAGTGATACATTTATGAAATTGGTATGGTCTTCTTATAGGCAAAAATAATAATAATAACTTAACACTACACGCATCTCATACAGGGCCGTCTGATCCCAAACTAGGCAGAGCCTGTACTATGGTAACCAGACTGCTGATAACCATACTTATATATTTCTAAATACATACATATTGTAGATAAATTACATCCAGACACAGAACAAATAATCATGCTCATCACACAATAATTGGTACTGGGTGGAAATCGAACCCACGACCTCTGGCTCAGCAGTCAGGGTCACTAACCACTAGACCAACAGGCCCGTCAATATTGGTCTCAGTTTTACAGATTCATGGTTAAAGTTATTCATAAACAGTGTTACAGAAAGGTGTGGTCTTATTTTAGGGTCACCTTATAGGCAAATTCGAGATTTTTAATAAAGAAATCTTATTTTGAAACAGAAAAATTAAACTTGAAAATTGACCGATAAAGCTAATGTGTCGTATGTGAAAGGGTTGACATGGATGAAGCTATAGTAATGGAATACCAAGGATGTTAATGGAATGCCCAGATTTTTCTGAAAATGTTGAATTGAAATTGACATGAAAATTCATAATGTATTGTTTAGAAATAATAAAAAACCTACAGTAGGAAAAGCATTTATTGAAGATTTTATTTTCCTCAAAACAGTTTTTTTCAAGCTACGTCAACTATTTGTCGGCTACATATAACGCTTTTAAAATTTCGACACCTCCCTGTAATATATTGAGTCCATATCCTGGGAAATCCATTAAATATAGGCTAACTAGCAACCCGACCCGGCTTCGCACGGGTAGCAGAGCATACATTGATTTTTTTCGATATCTTCATCAATCATCTTCATATTTCAGTTATTTTATACAAAACCGTAATAAAATTTCACACCTAATCCTTCCTTATGAATCACTTCGTCTATTGGTGAAAACCGTATTTAAATCCGTTGCGTAGTTTAAAAGATCTAAACCTACAGAGGGACAGACGGCAGCAAGCGACTTTGTTTAATACTACGTAGAGATGTTATTGATGTATATAGATGCAGCATTATTGTCATACTAGTTATACACAATGTACTTTAATTATATCAAATTTAATAACAACGTAAATTTGTTATACAATAAGCAACGAACGTGTATAATGTGCAGTACTAAACACTTCTTTTGAGCGAATTTTGATGTGCCCTACACTCGAACAAGATCCCTAGAAGGCTATGAGGTAAAATACAGTTGTATATATGTAATGGTAGAATACATAAGTGAACTACATAGGTGGACCACAGGTCCGTGACGATCTGGGGCGTAGCATCGCACATTACACATACTAATCTGTGGTGTAGAATCACCGTCAGCTAAATTACACCATCGTATTAATTCCGTGACGTTCCCACCGGCCATAAATAAAGGCCTCGCTTGTACAAACACACGGAAAGTGTGCAAACAACATAAAATACGGAATGATTGCAATTAAAAACGCATTGCGAGGTCACGTGACCTGCGCCGCCATTTTGCCGAGACCGAATGCTCACGGCGCCATGGCAGTTAATTATGAATTAGGTACGGTAATATTGATAGTGGAGTTAATTTGTTAGTGATAATGAATAACGTACAATTATTTGTGGGGTTATTGGAGTGTAATCCGAGTTTAGGATGAACTATAAACAACAAAAGGTGTAATTAAATTGATTTCTACGGTATGGTTTAGGTTATATTATTGTACGAGTATAGTTATGTTTTTACGGGCATTAACGCGATCACGTAATCGTTTCGGCCAGGTTGCACTGGACTACCTGTGACCACGTCCAGTAATACCAATGTATTACATGATCGTGTTGATTCCCGTAAACATAATTATAGTATATCATGCAACGCGAAAGTTTAAAAGTAGTACCAGTAGTTGTGTTTCACTTCCTTTGTCTAGAATTGTATTTAGGTCTACCGTTTTTTTGTTTTTAAAATTGATTTCTTGCTTGTTTTGCTTGCTATTAAATTATTTATTATTTTGTCAAATTTGTATTTTTTTTAGGTTTCTTGACCAGTGCATGTTGCCAGTGGCTACCAACATTTTTTCAATGACAAGTATGACACATGGCGAGGATGTTCAACGGACCTGCATGTGCACAAGAAATTCTTCGGAATAATTTTCAAGTAAATAAAAACAACTGAGATATATTTTTTTAGTCATATTTGTACTGTAATACCTATAGAAGTACATATTTTAGGGTACCAAAATAAACAATAGTAAAAGTATTTGGTACCCTAAAATATATACTTCTATAGGTAAAATGGGTCCTAAAAACATAGAAAAAAGCTAAAGAATCTCTGTTTTTACCATATACTAATCGTTACGTTATACACAAAACACTACGTTCTATACAAACAAACAAGCAATTCATAACAATATCCGGTATTTCATGGATTTATTCTGCGCGCTATCCGATACAACATAATTTCAAATAGCAGGGCGTATTACATCGCAATCCACTCCCATGGGGGGTGGTTAACCTTTCATGGAAACAAAGAACAATACAACATAATAAATCTGTGAATATAGAAAAAGGCTCGTTACTTATCAACATAAATACTTTGCAAAATAAAGATACTAATCAAAAACGGGCAACAAGACCGGATATATGGGATTTGCCTGCTTCCACTGTTTGCCGACGAACTAGCGATTAAAGTAAATAAAGATGGAGTGCACACGAATGCAGGCCGATATCGACTTGTCGAGAGCGAACCATAGATATTATAAATGCTAGATGGAGAAATAACCGCGAAACGTGATGCATAGACACAGCACGGTTTTTCCTCTTACACTATTTGTATTCTGTAATGTGAACAAATGTGTGACTAAAGCTTTTATTGACCAATATAAGTGACTATAAAAAATAACATTAGGTTCTTTGTATGAGTTTTGTAAGTTACCTTCACCATGACAGTTATTAAAAGCTTAGCTCTTGGTGTCCTGTGACCTATGTATCACTAAATATTATAAAACAAAGTGCCCCGCCGCGTCTGCTTGTCTGTCTGTTCGCGATAAACTGAAAAAGTGAAAGTGAGTGATTCATGAGGAAGGTTCAGGTGTATAATTTGTTAAAATTTTGTGTAAATTGATTGAAAAATGACAATGATTGTTGAAGATGTCTCTGGTACCCGTGCGAAGCCGGAGCGGGTTGATGGTATTTTATAAAGAGGTAAGATGTCTACGGAAATGAGGGACCGACTGTTGTTTTCTACTAAACCAGGAGCTTATTATAGAAATGATATTCAACATTTGTGTCAAAAAATCAAAGAACATAAATATCTAGAAGACGGTGCTTCCTTATGGACGCTTTCATATATTTTTTATAATGTGTATCAAATCATCAGTTTTTCATAATTCACCACTGAACATTGGCCTCTCCTAATGTACACCACTGAGCTCCATCGTCAGCTCTCCTCACACAGTTTTTCCCCGCCGTTTTGCGCAGATCGTCACTCCACCTTGCTGCAGGGTGTCCTACACTAAGTTTCCCTTGACGCGGTCTTCATTCCAGAGCTCGTCTACCCCAGCGGTTATCGGTTCTGCGGGTAATGTGGCCAGCCCACTGCCACTTCAGCTTCCTAATTCTTTGAGCTTAGATGGCCTCGGTTCTGTATGTATAAAATGTATTGTTATTATTATTGGTTTTAAGTGCCTAGTGCTACTTCGACCATTTCTGATCTTTTGTTGCTCACTGTTGCTGTTTACTGCTAAGACTTATGGCTTCGAGAAACTTCTAGATCTTATTAGCAGTGATTGTTTGTATTTCACTGCAACTCTAGGTTGGTACTTGGGTATGAAATGTGAACAAATTGATTTTATTATCTAATTTGGTCCTAACGTCCTCTCGGTCCTTTGGTAAAACTGACGTAATAGGAGGTAAGCCTATTGCCGTCTACTTGGTACTTTTGCCATTAAAAAAGGGGAAATTGGGAGTATATTAAAAGGGAAAGATAGTCAACTATTATCGGAAAGTCTGAGCTCTCTAACTAATATAAATATAATAGTCTATTTGTAGGTAATTTTATTTATTTGTTTTAAGAATGACATTAAATTCAGTTCTACGAGTTCTTTGATGAATATTTGAACACCTTTATAAATCTATATCTGATATTTAGTTTTCTAATAATAATAATACATATCATTGTTAGTGTTTTATGAGGATAGAGAATTATTAATCCTATATTTCTTCTCCTCCTTCTTTGGCCACTTTTAACCGCTAAGGTGTAGGCCTCCTTAATTTTATGCCCTCTTACCTGGTCTTGAGCAGTTTCTAACCACTTTGTTTCCACCAGTCTTTTGATTTCGTCACACTAACTGACGACCAATTGTGTTCTTCCTAGTGGGCGTTTCGCTTGTTAACATGGCCAGCACATTCCCACTTCAATTTCGCAACCCGTTTAGTAACATTACTCACTTTACTCTGTGCTCTTACCCACTCATTTCTTTTACGGTCTCTCAGTGTAACTCCTACTAGTTTTCTCTCAATTACTGTTTGGACCACCTGAAGGTTGTGGAGGATCTCCTTTGTAAAGACCCAGGTCTCAGGGCCAAACGTAAGTACTAGTATACCCTTAAAATATTGAGCTTTCACAAAATGACGAAAATAACGTAGGTACATTGTTTAATCACAACTCCTCTACTTGACTACGATTAACGATATTAGGCCTACGTTTCGATAAATGAATTTATTTTGCAAATAGATATTTTCAGACACTTTAGCATGTCGTTTAGTTCTGTAAAGCTTGTTGCTTGATGTTGCCGGAATTTTCTCGACTAGCTTTAATAAGAAACGTCAAAACATACTTACTGAGTTCTTGGTCACTAGGGTGGTATGACGAAGGACGTGTCTGCGAATATAAAATCGACTCTTTCTATCTACTACATCATATATCTATGGAACGAATGCGATGTTTTATATTTTTGTAACAAAATTTCGATTTTAAATATCACCGTTTGGCCTTAATTTAACAGCGGGTTTTCAATGCTTTCAAGCTTTTGAGGACATAAAATAATATTAACTGTACGCTAGCCAACGAGTCGAATAAACACAAGAGCATAAAAATTATAAATCGGTGCTTGTTTGGGAGATCTTTCCAAAAACTAATAAATCTAAGCAAAATATCATTACTTAATTGAACAGCGCCCCGCGGTTTCACCCGCGTAAGTCCCGATCCCGTGGGAATATCGGGATAAAAAGTAGCCTATGCGTTAATCCAGGTCTCCAGCTATCTACATACCAAGTTTCATCGCAATCGGTTCAGTAGTTTTTAGGTTTTTGAAAGAGTAACAAACATATATCCATTTATCCATTTATCCAAACTTTCACATTTATAATATTAGTGGGATTTACACACCATAAGTTTCGTTAAAAGTAGTTTTGAAATATGGAGGTTATAGGTCTATGCCTTTTATTTGGCTATTCTACTCACGTTTACATAAGTATATATTTAGAACAATCAGAAAATTGCTATCATGCTTTATTTTGGACGTACAAATGTCAAACAGAAATTTAACTAAGTACTTCCTAAAGAAGAACCCGTGACTCATTTTCGTGTTAAAACAGTACTTAAGTATTGAAAAGGATTTATAATTATGTTACAGGCATAGTTGGCATTGCATAACTTGTATGTGTCGACGTGTGTGTATAAGATGTTTCTAATTTTGGTTAAATACTTTTTTTCTGCGTAAGGCTGCGTTTCCACCAGAGATGTGCGAGGTAGCTAAGCGGAGCGAGGATGCGTAACGAAGCTGTGAAACGATGTTGGCGTTTCCACCAGAGATGTGCTAGGCCGCTGAGCGATGCTATGAAACGGTGAGCAAATGAGCGGTGTGAGGATGTGTACAATACTCATCGACCTCTAACAAACACCGTCTAGCACACATCCCTCGCACACATCCCTCGCACACATCCCTCGCACACATCTCTCACACACATCCCTCGCACCCATCTCTCGCTTGTTTTGTACGTACAAAAATCTCGCTCCGCTAAGCCTTTTCCAAAGGAGCTGCGCTGAGCGAGGCTAGGAAAATGAAGCGATTCTATTGGTTCTTAACAAACACATCCCTTGCTACGCATCCTCGCACATCTCTGGTGAAAACGCAGTCTTAGTCACTTACGCCAGATCTCCGCTGTTCATAAACCGATTTTGAACATTTTTTTATTTTTGTTAGAGCATGTTCAATAAAAAAGGAACCATCAAAATCATTGCTACCTTTATCGGTATACCGCGGATTAGTTACATTAAAAATCCTAGCCTTAGGAAGAAATCGATAGTAAATTTAAGTCACATATAATTAGGTTCTTTTTTTGAAGCCTTTGTTTTAGCAAAAGTTCGCACCTATCTATTTTCGTATAATATTTGTCATCGAAAGCGGATTCAGTGGAAAAATAGTTAAATAAAATTACATTTGTAATGTATATTATAATATGTAGGTTATGTATAAAACGAAATTTGTAAACAGCTGCTGATTTCAAAATTAAAAAGACTTCATTCCTCTTTTAAAACATGAGCAAGGTGTAAAGACATATCGATACGCGTTTATATATTCAACATCCCTTCAGAGTACGGCAAAAAAATCACATATTTGTGTTCGGATCCCCCTGGATTTGTAATAAGTATTTTTTATTTATGGGTTCTCATTGCCCGCGGTGCTAATATCGGGTAAGATCACGGATCATCCGAAGTTTAGGGAGCGCCGCCGGGGGGTGTACAAGCGATTTTATGCACCACATCGCTTATACGACTTTTATTGAGTAACGCCTTAATAAACAGAACAGATTGTTATTTTTACTTTTTTTTTAAATAACGAAAATGGCTTAGATTTTTAGTTTGGAGGCCAGTAGTGCTAATACACAGACGAGATTATTATGCCATATTATGCTTTTTTTTAAGAATCAAGAAAGAAAGTGAAAATCTTTGAATTTTTTATTCTTTTATTTTAATGGAAAATCAATATCTTTATGAACAAGCTACTAGACTAAAGTAACAATTATATGAGACATTTTAAAAGTATTTTAAATCGATCAGAAAATTAGTAGGTACGTAAATCGGTTTTGAATATTATACAGAATATGATTAAAGCAGTCGCCTCTGTATATATTACTGACGTGACGTTCGGACCCGACTCTTAACGGGATGAAGAACTATTTAGTATTATGTACATATCCTTGTCTATCTCCGACAGTATACCTTACAAATGATACAAAGAATAGGTGTAATAGTTCCGGAGATCTCTACATACACACGAACTCATACTCCCAATTCAGACTCTTTCTTTGTAATATTAGTAGGTATTTCTTTGAAATATTCAATTAGGCCCCATTGTGCGCCTAAAGTCTGGTCAATGTATGAAGAATTTAACAACACTGATCGTATACGAACAATAAAAACACACGATCGCCTTCCTTTTTTAAAGTTGGTTACTAAAATAGGCATAGGCAAGTTCTCAACATTTTTTTTACACTTATCATTTTCTTAGAAATTCTTGCGTGAGTCGTTGTATGGAAATATTTTAAGATACAGCGAGCAAGTTTGCTTAGTGCGATAAGCGTTGTAGCGGATGCCGGGGTGTTTACTTTATGTACATTATATACATATATATACATATACTTACACAGATGGGTATCTGTGTAAGTATATGTATCGCTGCGGTTAATGTTATTTTTGTATATAATTGTATAATAATAAGGTGTACGTTACCAACAGTTTAAATGTACACATTTCTTGGTGTATATATACTGGATAATGTCTCTCTCTTTTCTTTTTCTTGCAGTGACGGTCGCTCTTATAGTATGCGGTTAGCGTCATGTATTCACTTTTTTAAAAGAAGTCGCTAAAAAAGGGACGATTTTTATAAATGTAGGTTCCTTTATAAGTATGTCTATCAGCAGTCTAGTTACCATAGTACAGGCTCTGCCTAGTTTGGGATCAGACGGCCGTGTGTGAGGTGTGTGGAGTTATTATTGTGGTCGCCACATCAAAAACTCTTATTTATGTTACTAAAATTAGGTACAATCTATAATAGATGATAACACAGTTTACTATTTAACAAGAATAAGTTAATAGACATTATTTTGACTGGTAACGCAATGGTATTGGTCGATTGATAAATATGAATGAATAGTGGGGTTATAAAAAGGGTAGGAATAAGTTCACTTGGCACTTGCAACTTGGCAGTTACTGTAGTTAGTGTTTTTCATATTTTATATCAGTGGTTGTGAGAATGTTTCTTACATTATTATTCTTTTTTCTTTCTTGCCCGTGTTACTACCAATGTTACTAGCAGTAGTAATTTGTTCTCCTTTTTTACTACTGCAGTAGTAAGTTGTTACAAAGGAAATTACAATTTTCCCTTGTAATTACAACTACTTTGTCAAGTTGCAGCGTCTACTTTAGAATCTATGGACGCTACATTATCAAGTTATTTTGCAATGATGATGTGATGTTCTTATTATACTTCAGGATTTAATTGTGTTGTTGTTTGTTACACACACACACACAACCACACACAGATTTTATGGGTTTTATACAAATCAAACCCAACGGAACAGACAAACCATAGCCACGAGGAGGATTTCTTACAAAGCACCCTTCAATAGATGACCATATATATATATCCAGAGAGAACTTTATCACAATGTTGCTCCGACCCCAAAATAATTTGAGAAAAGTTTTCTTCATCCATTTACTCTATAATTCGTCATTTTACATCACAAGCCAATACAGCGAGAAATAAAGCCTATGAAAGGACCTCAAGATGTTTGGACGACCTGGACTAAGAGGCTGTGCTGTTGGATTGCGGCGGTATTCGGCAGCAAGCGTCAAGTGCTTGACATAATGATGATGACAATCTTCTTTTATGAAAATCAAAAGAGACTTCTCCACTCATCTCTTTTTATTGTTTTGTACTAATTAAAACAATGGCAGTGATTTACGTAAGAGTTACTTTTGGCTTTATATGAATTTTATTGACTGAAGTTAAAAAAATAAACGTTTTTATAAATACAGTAAGTGGAATTAAGGTCATCATAAATCATAAGTAATTTGTGACTTTATGATTATCTTGTTTAAAAAATACGTCTTTTATTTTTTTTGGTTGGTGGAATCACACTAATATTTTAATGTAAAAGTTTGGATGGATTCACGCAAAAAACCACTGAACCGATTGCGATGAAACTTGGTATGTAGATAGCTGGAGACCTTGATTAACGCATAGGCTACTTTTTATCCCGATATTCCCACGAAATCGGGACTTACGCTGGAGAAACCGCGGGGCGCTGCTAGTATAATATAAATTCATGTTATAGAAAATAAAAAAGGGGCAATCTTCATTTACTAATAATAAACTTTTACTTAATTACTGTCGTTTCTTGTGATATTACTAGGAGGTCTATTTTGTTCATCGACTAAAGTTATATACAGAGAGTTATCTCAGTGAAAAAATTTTATTTAATTTGAATTCCAAATAAAAACTGTTATTGTTGAGTCTCACTGCGTCACACAACATGAATTATTAATGCCGATATGTTCGTAAGCACACAAAAAGTGCTACTGATGGCTTGTAATATGTTCCCACACTTGTAGGCGTGGTTTAAAGTAAATTTACTTATCGATTTCATCTCAATTGTCAGAATATTTCAGTTAAACTTACAATGAATAATAATAACATCTCACACACCGTCTGATCTCAAACTAGGCAGAGCCTGTACTATCGTAACCAGACTGCTGATAAACATACTTATATATTTCTAAATACATACATATCATAGAAAAATTACAACCAGACACAGAACAAATGATCATGCTCATCACATAATTATTTGCCCTGGGTGGGAATCGAACCCACGACCAAGTTCAGCAGTCAGGCTCACTAACCACTAGACCAGTAGGCCTATTTGAAACTATTATGGCTTTCTATTAGATGCTCTGGTCTTATTATATGGTCTTAGTGGTCTTATTATATGGTCTTAGTGGTCTTATTATATGGTCTTAGTGGTCTTATTATATGGTCTTAGTGGTCTTATTATATCGTATTAGATGGTCTTAGTCATGGTGATTATCAATGGCTGTAGGTATGGTTGATATTGTTTTAATTGTCTTGTAACATGTGGTTTATTATAAGACATACCGCCATGTTCTAGTTAAGACAATTCCAGATGAGTTTAGAGATAGAGTTCAACTCTTAGTCAACGTCTGCTTTGTGGACATGTGGGAGTCTTGGCGAGAGAACGGTTAACCAGTAAACTTCCCGTGGCTAAGATAATGACGATGAAAGCATTCCTTTATAGTACAGCTGTTCCAAGAATAAGAGTGGTTTACTTTTAAATTTTCGAGTTCCACGATATAATCCTTACTTCCTTTTCCTTACTTCCTTACTAATATTATAAATGCGAAAGTAACTCTGTCTGTCTGTCGCCCTTTCACGCCAAAACTACTCAACCGATTTAAATGAAATTTGGTACACAGATAGTCTAGAGCCTGAGAAAGGACATAAGCTACCTTTTAATGCGAAAAAAGGGGTGTAAGGGTTGAAAGGTGGGGATGAAAAGTTGTATGGAAGTATTGTCATATTTGGAGCTAGAAGCTTGAAACTTATTTTTTAGGCTGTTGATTCGAAATAAATACACTATTCCACGCAGACGAAGTTGCGGGCACAGCTAGTTATGTATATGTACGGGAATTAACGCGATCGCGTAATAAGTATGAATCTCTGACAGTCAGTTTGTGACGAAGTAAAGTGTAATCTTGTCGAAACGGCAGGCAATTCAATGGCATGTAATACCTATTACGTGATAGCGATAATTAAGCGGCGGTAGCGTAATTGCAAAGGTGTCGGACTTGCGATCAAATGGTTGCGGGTTCGAACCCCACCCAGTGCACTACCGACGTGAACCCACTCCTAACACAAGCGTTAAGCTTAGCTGGAGGGGTTAACCAGAATACTAGTAATTTGTTACCCACGTTACTAGTAATCTTTAAAAAAAAATTACCATACATATTACATGTACATAACTAAGAGTGGTTTGTAATCATTTATTATTTATTAATTATTCATCACGGGACGACAGTGACTGGAGGTGCATGTGTACCCTTTAGCTTCAAGACAAGTTCAGGAAAAGAAAACTCATAACTATCAGAAGGGTGTCTGCTTGTTTGCCTCATTAGTATTCGATCAACATACCCTGATCTCCTTTACGCTAGATACACTGCCTATTGAGAGTAGGTCCTTAAACTCAATAAGTTGTCAACTTTTCAAGTTGCGTAAAAGACGAGTTGATCGGCCGCAGCCCGAACAGACAAGCCTGTGTCAATATACAGGGAATTAGTCCAAATTATGTGCGCCTAGCCCCCAAGTCCCCCTCTCGAGATTTCTCCCTCACACCCGCTCACACCCTCAACCGAATCAATATTTGTTGTCCGTACTCTTCTGCCTTAATACACGCACAATGCTCACAGTAACCATTTCAAACCATTTTGAACTTTATTTTATAAGGATACAATCTTAACTCGCTATCACACAGGCTGTGTACTTAAGTCTTGTTACATTTAGAGATGGTGGACTCATCCCCAGTTTGTTGCTTTCTCTCCAAACGCATTGCGGTCTCTTTCTAACGCAGTTTTCCGCGAGATGCGTAGAGCATCGGTATGTGGATTTGGTTGTACAAATCATACATAATGTACCATTTTCTTATCGGAAAAATGGATTATGGTAACGAGCCCTTTTGCGGTACTGTTTTTACGAATGGTAATTCTAGTTAACCTTAGTTTAGTTACTTAGATAATTCTACAAAACTTTAGTTGAGTTAGTGTGTAGCTATTTTATCTTATTGAGTATGTACCTTGTTTAAAATATGGATTTTTGTTTTAGCTACTAGATTTTTAAATTACCAATTATATAAATTTTGCGGTAATTCCATAACAATAACAGGTTTCATTTACTGGCTTTTAATTAATGGGTTAAAGTGAACATAAATCAAAGAAACTCAGGGGAGAAAGGATTTGGTAATAATACTAAAAGGAACACTATTGAATTGTTTTATTTTTTTATAATATTCAAATAATATGATGTCCTTAAAATCCATATGAATCGTGAGAAATTTTTAATTTATAATATAATGTGGTTACTCCAAACGCACAGTAAACAGACAAAAATGGCCCCTAAAAGCCTTATTTCGTGTAAGTTACACATCAATTAATATAAAAACTCGCATCTCGACTCTTGTTGAATATTCATAAAGACCTGTTAATTGCACAAGTCGGCAAATACGAGAGAGAGAGCGACTCTACGGTTCCTAGTAAGGCATGGCCTCCTCCCGCACTCCTCAGCCCCTCTCTTCGCCCTCCCCCCATCGCAAAAGGCCAACCAGGCACACAGTTGCACAGTTACCCACACACGCGAAATGAGCGCGCGCAACCGGGAAAACTACAGCCTTTTACGTACGTATTGTGTACAAGAACGCGGTCATAGTATATGGTAAAATGTTATGATTATTTTCAATTATATCTTTAAAGTGGCAATTATTATGAAAACAGACCATCGTCATCAGTCTCATTTGTAATTATTTTTTAAGAGAGAGAGAGAGATAATATCGTTAATTGTGAACAGAAAACAAAAAAAACTATAAATGATTAACTATACTCTTAAAATCACAAGCCAAGAATACCAAAGGGCCTGAAATTTATCGCAAAGCGAACTCCATAATTAAAAAAAATGGGTTCAGACGGAGTAGAATGTTGACAATAATGGAACACTAAGAATTTTCTATTTCCTTCTCATACATTACTTCTTCTTCTTCTTTCTTTTTCTTGATTAGATACAATGGCTGTCGACGTTGTGATAGAATTAAGTTTTGAGGTGAGTATGATACCGTCGGTGTTGCAAATCAAAAATATATATTTGCACATCAAGCTGGAACTACAGTTTTTGTTACTCTGTGTTAAAAACTTTCAGAGAAGTAGTTTTAAAATGATGTTATCTGTACTCTATTTATCTATATAAATAAAAATCAATGTAATTATGTTTGTCCTCTATGCATTTTTAAACCGTTGATCAGATTGTGATGAAACTTTGTCAGGGTCTTCTGAGAACTCCCGCGAGGGTTTCTGGTCCAAAAAGCAATAAAAAAGTAGCATTATAAATCAAGGTCCCTCACCGCGTCTGTCTGTCTGTCTGAATACGATAATCTCAACAACTACAGAACGGATTTTCATACGGTTTTCACCAACAGACGATTCATTAAGTTTAATTGGGTAAATCTAAGGTGTAAAATAGCTGAAATATTAAAAAATCAACTATGCCACTGTGCTTCTATCCTTACGTACCTCACGAGCTTTCAGTAATTAGGAAAACACTGGTGTTTAAATGTCAGTAAAGATACCTAATATATCTTTGTTGGTCTTTCATTATGTATGCATTAATTTTATAAGTGTAAGCGAACCATTGTACTCATAGTTACCAGACCTCTTCAGTACTACATTTTATGTTTCTATTAGACACATTTCAAATAAATAAAGCAATAAACGTCTATTTATCTATTACCTTTACATATACTGCACAGAAAACGCGTGTTGGGTGTGTGCGCATCTATTTACGTGACGAGTAAATATGTACCCGCGCCGTTTGTAGAGGCTGCATTAATAATTCAATTGGTTGGTTCGCCCAGGTAGCGTTTAAACGATTTTTAACTTGCCGCCAAACGGATTAATCGAAGCCCCGGCCGGAAGACGGAAGAAACCCTCGATGTTCGTTGTTTGAATTTTATTAAATTGACTCAAATACTTTTTAATTACAGTAATTTGATTGTTTTCTTTTTCTCTTGATCTTTGGATTATAGGCTATTAGGAGATTAGCTATTCGATTTTTGAACGATAAGTCGTGTAATGAAGGAATAGAGGTTACCTATGCTTTTTTTTGTATACCTCACAAAGAGTAACTAAACTAAAAGAAGAAAAAAACATAAAACTGTTCTGAAACTGACGACTGTTATAATTTTTGTATGGTCCAAATGTTTTATCCAAATAGGAAAAACCGTCAAGTAATAGTAAAGAGTTAACTGAGTTGATTGGGGTCGTGTCGAACAAACAGACGGACAAACGCCGGTCGCGGCTTGATTTCTTTGCCAAACACTAATATTTGAAAACCACGCTCGACGCGATTACACTGCGATCTTCGGTCTTGAGTGCGCATGTGCGGTCCCATGGGGTGCGATGTTATATACCTACCCGCATAGGAATGATTTAAAGTATGTATTGGTGTAGTAAGTTGTGTTCAAGAGGAAACGAATTAGCATTTCTAGGATACCTCGTTAAGTAACAACGTTTACGTCGTAGCCATTTGTTATAGATTTATTGATATTATTTGATTTAAGAATGCGTTTTGTAAATCATTTATAAATGAATCCGTTTTATCATAAACTGTGGACCATAACCATCTAGAAACAATTAAGATATTTGTTTTATTGTTTGTTTATTCTTTTGTAAGGAAACAGATAAAATCGGGGTCAATAATACTTCGCATGAAGAACTGCACTTATTTTTAATACTAAGGTGTGCCTAAACTGTCACCTAACCGCTGGTGCCGGGTATCACAGAGATTTCCTTTTGAGGGTACCTGAGGCCTTGGCGATAAGACTCCAGGACAGAACATCGAGTGATTTTAGTCGATTCGAGTCCGACATACCACCTTACCGTTTAGCCTCAGTGAGGTGGCCCGTGAACCCCCACGGGCCACCACAGGTTTTTCCACAGGTCAAAAAAAAAACAAAATTAAATTAATGATTTTTGATTTCATTGGATTTTGATTTTTATCAGAGGCTAGCCTCCGATAACAGTCACAGTCATACAAAGGGCAAGCTAGGTTGTACAGTAGTGACATCTGAGTGGATTTAACTTGGAGGGAGTACTCGAGGTTGACCTTAGCATCTTTTGCTAGACATGAGAGCTGATAGACTTAATACTCGTCATAAACAAGTAAAAACCCCGCAATTGCAGGGACTTAAAGGAAAGGAGTCCAAGCTGCATTGAAAGGAGAAAGAAAGAAAGAAATAGAATTGACGTAATGTATTTGTACACATACTGTTACCATGTAAAGTTTAGAACTAAATATATACTCACGAACCATCTGCGCTAGATTTTGCAAGCTTTTAGGCTAACCGTACCTATGCCAAAACGCAATCACTAAAACATATTTATGTATAATACAAATACAACTTTTCAAAATCAACCATTGGAGTATCCATTTTGGTTTGAGAGACATAACCACAGGATCTCTTTATCCACAGCATCTTTGTCTCGAATGCGTCGTAGGTCCTAAATTTTAATGGTTTTATAATATATTTTTTTTCAATCAATAGGTATTTTCACAATTCTTTCGTAAGACACATATGCAAATACTTAGAAGGTATGTACATTTAATTACAATATTTCATCCGCAAGTACATACTTAATGACATATGTGCAAACAATTTCAGTTACAATTAATGCTATTGTGTGCTGGATGTATTTTGTAATGATAAGGGAATTATAGTTCTTGCTTGTATTTTTTTTATTACAATGTTTGGCAAAGAGGCACACTGCGTCTGCGATAGCCTGCGCGTGGTAAGCCAGTGGTACCGTTCGAGATTCTATCAATCAATCTTGTCTAGCAATAGTGTCAACAAACCGTTAAAGTGAAAGATATAAAAATAGTGTTAACTAATTTTGCCTGTAATATCTAACGTATATTTATATCATCAACAGTTATAGATTTTTAACATTCTTTTGTTTTTTTTATGGTAAAGGGGGCAAACGAGTAGACGGGTCACCTGATGGTAAATGACTACCGCCGCCCATGAGCATCTGCAACTTCAAAAATCACAAGTGCGTTGCCGGCCTTTAAGGTGGGAGTAGGGGAAGGGGGAATAAGGGGCGAGGAAGCGAGAGAGAAAGAGGGAAGGGTTAGGGCCTCTGGTAACCTCACTCACTCGGCGAAAGCAATGAAAGTATTGCTTCATTGCCGGTTTTCTGTGAGGCCGTGGTATCACTCCGGTCGAGCCGGCCCATACGTGCCGAAGCATGGCTCTCCCACTGTACGTTTCTTTTTTACTAACTCGAGGATGGCCTGAGTTCAAATTTGAAAACAAAATGAACCCTTTAAGGATCAAGAAAGATATTTTAAACTAGCAGTTCCCTCGCGGTTTTGCTTGCGTGTACATATTTATACATTTTGCGCAGAACCCTAATTCTTTTTCCAATACAAAAGTAGCCTAACTTACTCCTTATAACACCAGATATCTGCCAGTGAAAGTCCTGTGGAAATCGGTGAACCCGTTCCGGAGAAACATTTAAAAATATTTTTTTTGGTATATGTACCGTGTAAACATTCGGATGCATTTAGTAAAATGCTATTATTATGACATTACAAACAGACACTTAAATTTTACTTATTTGTATGTATGGAAGACGTATGTATTTACAAAAAAAACACTGCTGCACTGCACTGAGCTGGTTTCAAACCCGTTTTCATTAATAGACACTGATGATAAAGAGGCATGCAGTCAATGCTTCTAACATCCATGCAAAGTTTACGATGCATGGACGATGATCATGATCTATGCTACAAAAATTACGGTACACGAGAATTTTAGTTTCTGTCTTGGGAGGTCCGAGAGCGTTAGGTAAAAAGGTCAATTCATGATTGGAAAAATCATCGGCTGCACGGTGCTTTGCGGCTGATCCAACAATGAGGTCCAAACTCAGCCACACGCCTGAGTGAATGGTAAGCGCAAATCACTTTTCAAAAGACACGTATCGAAATCTCTTATTATGATCATGTGCGTATAAGATGGGGTAAGATAAAAGTTTGGTTTGTTACAAAATAGGTAAAATAATAATAAAATGTGGTCGAATTTCAACCACTGGGCGATGTCTAATAACTACACAATCGCTATCACGCTTCACGTTTGGATGTACGATCTGAAACAGTTCTGTAACAACTCTCTAAATATTGTATGGAAAAAATATCGATTAACGTTGAAGGTGGAGGTTCTTCCCGAATTGGGCAGCTCCTATTCGATAAGATGATGTATTTATACACGCTTTTATAGCTTTACTTGTAAATAAATGTGTAAACAAATCTTGGAAGTAAATTTTAACCTACTTCTAATTGGCGTATCGAAATGAAACTTTGTATGAGGTTCGAATGACAATACTATAATTTGGCATCTTGGAGCAGATCTGATGAAGGAGCCAGGAGGATAGTGGAACTATTTAGTGGCTTCTATTACCACCGTTATTAATCCATCGAGTTTAGGCTCATATGATTCGGTTTGACCACAGAAACAGATTTCTGAATCCAACAGATTGGGCTTAGCAACGATGGTCTGATGATGGAGCCAGGAGGTGGATAGTGGTACTCTTTTTTACTTCGTAATTTGGTTTGCTATTAAAGCGTTTTTTTTTGTTTTTTTTTACCCTATAGTTTATTGCATCTAAGTCATTTCTCCTTCAGACCGACACAGCTATACAACTTCTCTCTACGACGTAATATCTCCATCCTATGATTGCCTGTAAGAGATTGCCTTTGTGCAATGACAACTTTATGCATAATTCTACAAATCAGTCTGCAGTTGTAAGTTATTTATTTTATTTTATGATATGTCTCCTTCAGACAGACACAGCTATACAACTTCTTTCTACGACGGTATACATAATATATCCATCCTACTATGGTTGCCTGTATAAGAGAGCCTTTGTGCAATCACAACTTTGTGCATAATTGTACAAATCAGTCTGCAGTTGTAAGTTATTTACTTTGCATTCTATGACATGTCTCCTTCAGACAGACACAGCTATACAACTTCTTTCTACGACGGTATACATAATATATCCATCCTACTATGGTTGCCTGTAAGAGATTGCCTTTGTGCAATCACAACTTTGTGCATAATTGTACAAATCAGTCTGCAGTTGTAAGTTATTTATTGCATTCAATATCTGGTGGAAAATAAAGACTATTATGGTTACCCTGCCTCTTAACAAGCAAGTAAGAGTCATTTCTTAAAAGTAATTTCAATCATAATCTCTTTGAAAACAGTGTATTAGCATGACGCAGTGGCCTGTATAAGTCGTGTGTGCACGGAATAGTTACAGTTGGAGTTGAGCGCCCCCTGTATCTTTGTTGAAATATTTGCAGTGTAAGCGGTGACGTTGCGTTAGGGGGTGTTCACATTTGCAGTGGAAGTTCCTTCAATCGGTGTCTGTTAAGAGCTTTTATATTTTTTTATTTCTTGCCAGAATTTTATTTTGTATGGGAACAGTTTTTTTTCATGATAAAAGGTAGGTACCCTATGTACTTTACAACTGATAATGTGTAGGTAAAATTTTATGGTGATCGGTTGAGTAGTTAAGACGTGTAGGTTAAACAATCAAACAAAACAACTCACATTTGCATTTATAACTTACGAAAATAGTATTGATTACGAAAACCAATATTTTTCTTAATAAATTTCAGTTCTAATATTTTTTTTGGGTTCCGTACCTCGAAAGGTAAAAACGGAACCCTTATAGTATCACTTTGTTGTCCGTCCGTCTGAATGTCTGTCTGTCTGTCAAGACGCTTTTTCTCAGGAACGCGTGGAGGTATGAAGCTGGAATTTTTATCAAATACTCAAGTCTACTGTCCCTTGGAGCTGTGAAAAAAATCAAACTTCTAAGCCAACGCAATAAAAAAATACAGCTGTTTGTGCCGCAAATTTCCGCAATTTTTCGACACTCGCAAAGGAATCAAAACCTGCAGGGAGTACCCTGTAGGGAAGTATCCCGTGGACTCAGAATCTTGAAATTTGGTACGAAGCAACGTCTTATAGCACAGATAAAGGAAAAATTGCGAAAACCGTAAATTTTTAGTTACATCATATAATAAAAATATTTTACGGAACCCTCGGTGCGCGAGTCCGACTCGCACTTGGCCGGTTTTTTTTTCTGTGGTTATGATCAAATTGTTGTTTATGACCGAAATGTAACCGAAACGACTTTTAAAAGAATATAAAAAAAAATACTAGAATAGAATGAGACTTTTTTAACATACTTCAAAAATGGAGGAGGTTCTCAATTCGGATGTTCATAGTTTGTTTAATGTATGTTCACGGATTTGCAAAATTCTTTTTTGTTCGAAAGAGGTTCATTCCGAAATAGTCCCATTTAAACTTCGTAATGATCTGATGACGAGTTTCAGCGACAGACAACGGAACTCTTCAATAAATGCCAGTAGAAAATGAAGGGATGAAAAATGCAGCTTATTACAATTTATCATGATTTAAGCACAATGAAATCGGTTATGTAGTTTTTTAAAAGATTATTTTTATTATCACATCATCACATAGGTACCTACATCACAGAGTTGTAATGTACTAGCAGCTGCCCGCGGTTTCACTCGTGTAAGTCCCGATCCCGTGTGAATATCGGGATAAAAAGTAGCCTATGCGTTAATCCAGGTCTCCAGATATCTACATACCAAGTTTCATCGCAATCGGTTCAGTGGTTTTTGCGTGAAAGAGTAACAAACATCCATCCATCCATCCATCCATCTATCCATTCATCCAAACTTTCACATTTATAAAATTAATAAAAAAAAAGTTAATATTAGTTGGATTGTGTAATTACTTAAGTTATAAAGACTGATGTCTGTTGTAAGTAAAACCTGTATTACAGATCACCAGGTCGTTCCTCCTCCAGGCAAGTATAGGTATGTATATAACCATCCATATTCTATACTAGCTGTGCCCGCGACTTCGTCCGCGTGGAATAGTGTATTTATATCGAATCAACAGCCTAAAAAATAAGTTTCAAGCTTCTAGCTCTAAATATGACGATACTTCCATACAACTTTTCATCCCCACCTTTCAACTCCTTACATCCCTTTTTTCGCATTAAAAAGTAGCCTATGTCCTTTCTCAGGCTCTAGACTATCTGTGTACCAAATTTCAAAAAAATCGGTTTAGTAGTTTTGGTATGAAAGGGCGACAGACAGACAGAGTTACTTTCGCATTTAAAATATTAGTAAGGATTTGATACAAAATCAAAGCCATGTCCCAAATATCGTTGCGACTTCTCAGATCTCGAGAGTTTATTGAATGATCGATTAAAAAAAAGTTTGAAGAAAACATGTGTGATGAAGAAGTGTTTATATAAAATTTAGATAATGCTTTTCCTTTAGTGAATGTAAGTGTTCTGTGAGGCGTGAACTCACCCTTATTCATACGTACCGATGCTAGGTGCCGGTTGATTGTTGGCACAGCAAATTTGTTCTCTGTCTCACCCCGCGCCGGGATTAGCCTGTTTTTCTACTAAACACAACAGTTTTATCTTGTTGAATGCTAATTGTATCTATTTGCGTAGTAAAAGTGACGCACAATGCACTTCTGATGTGTTATTCACTAAGATTAAGATGTCTTTTATTTATTTACAAGGATTTCGCAGCAATGAATTTGCGTTTGAAGTATTTAACGGGAGATTGTTGCGCGAACACTGTTGGTTTTACATTTATTTTTAATATTTATAGTGGTTTAGTAGTAAAGCTAAGGTAGCATAACTGCATTTTTTGTTATTGTGTAATGGAATAGGTGTTTGTCTTCCAACTCACCTGATGGAAAGTGACGATGAAGACGAAGATGGTACACACCTATTCAAGAGAAACCTATTCACTTTACACTTGAACGTTCCAGGATTATAATTGACTGGAAAATAGACGCAGGCAGTTCATTCCACACTTTGGGAACTCGAACCAAAAAAAAGCTGTCAAAACGTATAGATCCACTTTGGTGTTTCGACAATGAAAGGGTGGAACCTCTGTCTGCGTCTAGTAGTCCGACAAAGGAATGGTGAGGAAATTCTTTAAAAAACCGATAAGCAGGCGACGATGCTCAAAGCTATATAGTTTCCCATTCCCATTATTAGTGGCTCACAGAATAAGTTCGATTCGTTGACTAGCGCACTCTTAAAGATACAGACATAGTGTTGTGTTCTTTCCGGTTTCTACCCCTGGCGCTAAAACTCTTTCGCGAATGGAACAGTAAAGAGCGACAATAATTCCAACACGAGCTGTGTGCTGGTAACTGCTTAGCATAGGTCAGCTGCGTGCTTGTTTTAGCCAATAAATCCTAAAAAATAAATTAAATTGTCAAGAATTATTTGGAATAAAAAACGTTAAGATACTAGATAGCCAATGTATTCCGAGCTCTGGGAAGTTGGTTTTGGATATAATATGATTTTTGAGAAAAGTAAAACCACCTTAAAAAATATTGAGTAAATGAAATTTTAAACATTTTTACAGTTTCTTCTATTTTTAATGATTTTTTATGTTTATAGTATTCCGCAAAAATGGTGCATATAACAGTGACAGATTTCCCCTAAACGTACTTCCTAATAATAATATTATAACTTCGGCTATAGATATTTCACTCTGGTTGCATATTATTTATTTAGTTTTCTACATTGTGTTAGCAAAAATAATGGTTTATAAGAAACATCTTTGAAGATAGTCGTAATCCCATAAGTTTAGATATATGGTTACACCTCTTTTTAATCACGGCGTGGGTGTGAGAAGGACTTTTAGCATACCTAGTAGAAGGTGTGGTGCAGTAATAAAGACAGTCTTTAATGAGGATATAGACGGGTTTTATTGGTATAAACATACATGTCGATTACATTATATAAGTTTATTGACTGTAGTCCGCTTTTATACTGTACGACTAACTGATTTGTCTAATAATTGTCTTTTAAGAAGAGAATAACCGACGTCAGTGTGTCCAAATCATGCCGCTTTCATTTGTGATTTTGCCATCTTTAAGGCTAATGTTTTATAAATAAAATAAATATTCATGAGTTCATAACTGCCGCAGATATGGCGTTACGTATACACGGAAAAAATACAGTCAAACTGAGATTGTCTTTCGTTCTTGAAGTTGAATAAAATCCAGATAGAGAAAAAGAGAAAATATTGGAGATATTTTAGAAAAAAAATAAGTTATTTACAGTTAATAAACAGAACCTTAACAATTATAATTACTACTTTAGATTAAGTATTAATATTATGGGTATTTTATTTACATTTTTATATTACCTGCTAAAAGTGATTTTACATACATAATACTAATATATTCCTGCTTAACTTTTATAATGTTATGTACTCGCAATCTACGCTTTAAAAATTAAATTCCAAGTAAGAGCTCCATAATCTCTACATATTAAACATTATTACCATGTATAAAACCGAGAACCCCTAATAAAACCAACTAAGCAAGTTTAAAACTATAAACGGTAGTAATAAAATAATAATTTTAAATTTCCAGTGTGTGTAACCTCGATAAAAGCAAGATGGCGTCGCTTTATCGCGGCCATATTGTTTGCAGAGCGCCGGCGCGCGTCGCTGCGCAAGAGTTTGTTTTCTGGAGACCTGTTTTACAAAGACCTTTATTTCTAGAATATTAATGAGGCCACGGGGAATATTTTATTTGCGTATTTTTGTTATTTGTTTTAAGCTACGTATTTGGTTAAGGTCGTTGTGATTTCGTTAGGTGAGAAGTTCGTAGGCGTGACGTTTGAAAACAAATATATTGGTTGGGAGGTAACTTGAATTTTGATTAGTTACTTATTGCTTTGGTGTTTACGTTAATACCTTTGAACAAATAGGGGATGTTACGTCTGAAAGAGCACTTAAAATTACAATAATACCTTTAATTACATCACACTTTGTTAAAGGAGGTACGACATACTTCGGTTCGAAACAATTCCACCCAGTTGAGGAAGGACATCACGACAAAAGACCGCTTTTAAATATTGTAAGCATCAGCAACAGTGACCCATGAAAACACTTAGCATTTTTATTGTGACTTGGCGAGTCCTAGGGAAAATTGAATTATCTTGGAAGGGTCCAAGATAATTCAATTAACCAAGTGGTAATGAACATCGCCACAATGGAGTCTACTGCTAGTGAGGAGATAGTACCACCACAATGTATACTATGTTTCTGCTATTGAGCTACGTTGCCAGATTTCTTTAGGACCAAACTAACTAGAGGGCTGACAATGCGTGACTAACATCAATGGTGTTGCGAGCGCTGATAGGTACCGGTAACCGCTCATGGTAAGCGGGCAACTTCCCTTTTTGTCACCTTATTTGCGTACAACAATAATTCCTATATCCCAAAGTAGCTACCCAATTTTTTGTACAACAATTATTAGGTGATATAATGTTTTAGATTTGAGCTGTAGACATAGAAATAAGAAGCTCTTCAAAATCATCTGTTAACATATCAACGTAAATATTTATTAATAAATGAACTAAATCAAATTTGTTTTATGACAAACATGATAATATATGTATATGTGTACCTATTCCTATTGTTTCCATTCGGTTATCTTCTTGAAATTTATTGTTGTCAGCGAAATGTTCACTTCTTGTTTAACCGGATCGGGCAATCATGATAAATACAATAAACACGTATAATTGTTTAATTCTACGTGATGAGTATTTATACTAAAATAAGCGAAATGTTGTTTTTAGAATACAACTTTGGCTGGAAAACAAGCACTAGGCTACCACTGCTTATAAATTTTTATCACTTTCCAACACCCAGTGGTGATGCCTGGTGTTGCCAATTTTATTCCTTTCAGAGACCCCGGCGAGCCTATTTATCGGAGGTAAAAATAGAAATATGCTAGAAGTCCTGTCTTACTAACTGAACTCTTCTGAATGGAGGATCTTCCCCAGCTATCTAAATCAGAGCAGAATATTGTTATCGGGTAACAAAAAAAATTACAATGTTTTATGCGTATGATCAAGGCGAATATGTCCACAGATTTTCATGCATCCTTTTTCTTTAAGTACTTTCGTCATCAGCAGCACATTAAAACGATTACTCAAAAACTACAAACACAGTTTTCACCGGCATAAGGCCAAGGGGCGTATTGGGCCCAGCTAAATATGTACACACACAACAACACACTCACAATATGTACACGGTACACACTACGCTTGCACGGAAAATATTTGGTAACACAGCCAATGTAATCCAAGGAGTTTGCCTTGATAAATTAAATATACCTAGTGATAATGTCGATTGGCTGTATTAGGATTAAAAATTTGTTGTCTTTGCTTTTGTTTCTAGTAGGTTCGTGAGAATTTACAACTCAGGTACTTTGCATTACATGGCCTATGTTTTTTTAAGCAAGCAGGTGTAAGTTACGAAATAGCTTAGGTACTTTAGATAGCAAATAAGCATGCTATATTCGTTCGTAGTGCGTTCCTCGTAGTTCATCAACGACCCTGGTAACATAAGAGACATGTTTTACACATTGTCTGTCGAAACAGTTATAGTTGGATTCCTATTGTAGAGACCGCAAATTTGTCTTGGTCTCCCCTCCGATAGAAAGACTGTCTACTAGATGATGACATAAAATATCAAAGATCGAGTGACGATATGACGATGATACTTCTCCACAGACAGTACGATGGAAGTGTGTGGAGTCAAAGCAGAACACTATAATGAGTCTCTGATATCCGACCTATATTTGCCCGCTGTATGACAACCAAATATCGGCAGGTCCTACCTGATATTTAGGGGAGAATAAACCCTTCCATATTAGAAACCGCTTCTCATCGTTTACTAACCTTAAAATACAAGTGCATGTCTCAGTTTACGCATCAAACATGTTATTAGAAGGCGTCAACTCGTAGAAAACATATCAAAATATTGACAGTGTAAATGTAAACCATTTGACCTTGACCGTAACCTTCAGTGGGGTTCACCCGCGGACGATAACTAGAGTTAATATTGGCACCGTACACTGCGCTGTTTGACAAACGCTCAACTCTATCAATATATAAACATAATATTTATATATGTAGCACTTTCGGTTCGCTTACAACAAGCACTTGTGTAATTTGTCTCTGAAACTGATAATCTGTGTGTCTATGTACGTTTGTGTGACGTATGTTTGTTCTCTACTGGTTTAAGGTTTTGATAATGAAACATTCAGGCGTTGGATAAAATACTTGAAAGTCGAGGATTTTGGTTGAAAATGGAGAACTAAGTATTTCATTTTTTGTATTAGTTTTGGTGTCCTAACAAAACTTTGAGGGTTTTTGTTTTTAAAACAAAAAAACACACGTAATACTGCTGTATTAGGTATGTTTTTTACGTATGCTTTGTAGTTAGAACGAATATTGAGATAGGCCTGCTTATAATGTTGATAAAATTTAACACACTGTTTATATTACCGAATATATAATTAGACAATATCACTAACGATCCTAATTAGTTTAATTATATATATTTAATTTATCTTTATCAGTCAATCCACTAATATATAAATATTTTCGAGTCAGTTTGATATTGTTCTTTAAATGAGAACGAAAGAGAAGCGGCATTCATCATCATCATAATCATTTCAGACGTCCACTGCTAAACATAGGCATCCTTTAATGACTTCCAAGAAGACCGGTTGGAAGCGGTCTGCATCCACCGACGGCCTGCGATATTTACTAAGAGTATATATTATCGAATGTCCACCGCGTTAATGGACGACTTACGCTGCGCTTTCCGCTCCGTGGTCTCCATTCGAGAACTGTTTTGGCCTATCGACCACCCGTTCTACGTGCTATGTGCCCTGCCCATTGCCACTTCAATTTGCTAACCCGATCGGCAATATTGGTAACCTTTGTCTGTCTTAGTAAGTTTCTACGTTTTTTAAATGAAACTTCTTTAGAATCGTTGTGATTTGAAATTCGATGAAACGAAAAAGCGTCACGATAAAGAAAAAACATATTTATAAATATGATTTAGCCTGCGAGAGAATGAGGTAGAATACCAGTTTACAGTGTTTCCTATAATCTTTGAAAAGCGACAAACATTCATAAATAGCATTTAGTCTGCGAGGGAATGAGATGGAATACAAGTATCAGTATTTCCTATTATCTTTGTCTTTGCACCTGCTTACTACTAAGCCTCCAGAAAACAGGTCAATGCCAACGTGGTGTAATTTTTGTGCATTTGCGTATTAAAAATTCGTTAGTTAATTAATTTATGTTAATTATTTAACACATCTCTGTGAATTTGACCAATAACTTTTATGTAAATTATCAAAAATTAAATTTATTAACATTAGTAAATTATTTAATTATTTGTGTCGTTTTTATATTTTATTTCTCATTCTCCCGTATGCTACTTTTCTGAAGTTTCACTTCTGCCGTGTATAAATTGCATACATCCAAACTTTTTATCTCTTGTAATGTTGATTACCTTTGGAAGGCTAAAAAACTGAAAACAAAACCATAGTTTAAGAAGAAAAATGCACTTATGCTATGCAGGTACTTTTAAACCTAAACAAAAGAACAACTAGCAAAACCGCTAACGATATTCAGAAGTTTGGTGAGATTATCAGTAGACATATTGAGACGGGTGACATGACACGATGACTTTTTATCTTTCTTGTTTAATCTATGGAAATGACACTTCATTGTTATGACACGATGTAACATGCGGTTATTTCCCTCCATTGATTGGATGAGAGTGACAAAAGAGTGTCATGAAAGAAAATCTAGTTCTTGCCGATTACAACAAGAGTTTTCACAAGGGACGCACGCCATTAAGAAATACATGGGACTATATTGATCATATTCATAGTAGACGTAAACAGTAGAAAGGAATTTCGAACAGTGGATGGGCGTGACTTTTTCTAATCGGTCACCCATCGATGGAAAATGGTGGTGGCAAAATGAATAACCAATGCTACTCGCTTACCATGAGGCAGGCTGTGCGTTTGTTTGCCACGTTGCATATTTTTGAAGTGAAAACTTCTTTTGTTGTTGTTGTTTTGTCGTTGTGCACTTTTTGGGATGGGTAAAAAATGTTAAACTCGCGTCAGGACACGTGTCCTGATCGAAAAATCGTAAGACGGAGCCGAATTTCTTATATTTAAAAAATATAACATTCGAAATTCAAACATTTATGAGCGGCCAGAAGCGCAAAACTTCCAGTGTACCCTATGTATACGTTTAGATATGTTACTACCTACTTTTTATTTTTAACCTAGTTATATATATACAGATGTGTGTGTGTATGTATATGCAAATACATTGTGAAGTTATGTTTTCACTTCTGACTGTGTGTTTTCATTTTTTGCATATGAATATGTGATTTGGAAAGTACTATCCATGCACGTAGTTCATCGATTCAGGCGATATTTTCATGACATTGTCGAGTAAAGTTCAATGACCGGTTTTGTCCGTCCTTTTGTCCGGGTTTGTACGTGCGCATTAGGTCTGTTATGTTTAATGAAACACACGTAATCACGTCATAAACTGTTTTCGACTTCGTATATGTACCTAGCTATTGTTTTTGTCATTGTAATTTTATATTCTTTTCAAGTGCATTCTAACTAACGTTTCACATAACTTTTAAAAAAGTATAGAAGCCCCCGAAATAATGCATTAAGGCCCCGTAGGGCATAGCTAGGTCTGCCATCCGTCCGGGTTTCCCCGGATTTGTCCTAGTTTACAGGGCGTCCGGGAAGCGTCCGGACGGGGTTTTCAAAAGATGTCCTGGTAAAACCCGGATACTCTTTGTCAGGGAAAATTATAAGTGTTAGGTGAATCGTTAACAAGGTGTTTAAATTAATAAAAAAAATGTAAATGGAAACTGCGTTCTTATAATTTATTTTTAGTGTCCGGGAAAAACTTGCGATTTCACACATGTGTCCGGGGTTTTTGAAGTTTTTGTCCGGCGTCGGTAATTTAAGTGATGGCAGCCCTAGGCATAGCATATTACATGCTCGAATTTGAGCGACTTATACATAACTTTAATAGCGTTTAGTATTCTATTTATAATTCCCAACGCAAAAACGAGGGGTTTTATAGATTTAGCATGTGTATCTGTGTATTTGTGTGTCTGTCTGTGGCATCATAGCTCTAAACGGATGGACCGACGTTTTATATGAAATTATGCAATACAGTTGTTTCATTTTATATAAAACGTTAAATTTACCCATGCATGTTGGTAAAAAAATTAAAATACCCGAGGGTATTTTAATTTTTTATTTTTAAAAAATTACATTTACAAATAGAAAAGAGCTGATAACCTTCGAACGGCTGAACAGGTTTTCTTGTGTGATGTGTGTGAGTTGTCTAAAGCTGGTATTATTATTACAATTTGAGTTACAAAACAAGAAAAAATATGTGAACGAAAATTTTTCAGACTTGCATTCGCCTTTCATGGTATATCGTCTTATGTAGACTAACTATCTCGTTCAGATCTCTTCAGAAGTTTGTAATACCTTTTCGTGATCGCGTTAATTGCCGTAAATACATAATTATATCATGGAACGCGAAAGTTTAAAAGTTAGTATAACTATCTCGTGTCGTAATTTCCTTATGGAAGTAACAATGGCTTAAAGAGTACCTATGTAATAATAATAATAATCATCATCTTCCTTCGATTTTCCCAATTTTCATTACGGTAACATGTTGGCTGGTTTCTTATATGTAACGCCTGCCTGACGCCAACCTTCCTTGAGAATGTAATCGTTTTAAGACCGGAAAGAAGGCAGAAGGTGAATTTGAATAATAAAAAATGGGTAGAGAGAGGAGCCTAGGGTAAGGGATACCCGCAAGTCTCGGATGGGGAACGGGACTGAGACTACAGTAGCTCGTAGAGGCCGTACCCTCATGTCCTGTATTTCTGTATTTCCTGTGACTGGAGAAGCTACCAGGACAGGAACACCAGCTGGCATGTAATAATAATAATATTGGGCATGTTCGATTGTTTGTTTGTTTAAACGCGTTAATATCTGAAACTAGCTGTCGGATTCCAAAAAATCTTCTCTCTCTTTTGTATATGATAGCCAGATTCATGCGGAGTACTATAGACTATGTAACATCACGCTACGACCTCTAGGAGTGCAGCAGTGACCATAAACGCAGGTGAAACTAAGGAGGACGGCTAGTGTTAAATAAGAGTATGCGATACCGATGTCCGTTCACTCCGTTCCACTCACGTTACGAGTCATAGTGTTAATGAAATGAGCGGCAGGTCCAGACTGCACAAATTATCAGCTACACTGTAATGTAACCCTCTCCTGCCCTTTTGCGTATGGTGCTTCGTTTAGCACTTAGGAGAGTAGAGTTCTGAGAACTGAACTAACAATTTAATTTTAAAATGTTGTTTATTCAGTGGGCATTAAGTGTACCAAATATTTATTACTAGCTGTGCCCATGACTTCGTCCGCGTGGAATAGTGTATTTATATCAAATCAACAGCCTAAACAATAAGTTTCAAGCTTGTAGCTCTAAATATGACGAATGAAGATACTTCCATACAACTTTTTATCCCCACCTTTCAACCCCTTACACCCCTTTTTTTGCATTAAAAAGTCTATGTCCTTTCTCAGACTCTAGTCTACTATCTGTGTACCAAATTTCATTTAAATCGGTTGAGTAGCTTTGGCGTGAAAGGGCGACAGACAGACAGATAGACAGAGTTACTTTCGCTTTTATAATATTAGTAAGGAAGTAAGGATTGAGCGTGACGTTGGATTACAGGCTTGTCGACTTTTTGTCATAAAACCATTTGAACAACGTAAAAAGAGTTTGATTTTATTATTCAAATTTGTAATTTCTTTCCAACGTAAGGGTTCCTTTTATATTTTTTTCAAATACAACTCCCGCATTAGGAATGACTCCTGTGTCGCGGGGGCTTTACAAACATACAAACAACGGACACAAAGAACACCCAGACTCGGGTGGGAATCGAACCCACGGCCTATGGCGTAGCAGCCAGGGTCACTAACCACTAGGCCAACAGGACAGTCAATTTGTGAAAGTTACTATTATTACTAGTCGATATAGTTAGTAATGCTTAGTTTAAGTGCATTAAATTACTGTACGCTTATGACAGAAATCCCACGGGTCATCACCTCACCATGGCTACTGGTAAAGTCAGAATCGAACCGGCTGAAACCACACGGTGTTCCGTCACAAATGAGGCTATTAAAAGGGATTCAGATACACCCTAGGAAGGAAGTCCCCGAGAGCCTCGGTAGACAATCCGAAGGCAGCCACACCATTGCGTCTTGCCTTTGGGCCTTGCCTCCCTTTCAGTTTCACTTTCCCTAACACGTTGCGCCATCGTCTCAGGCCTCTTCGGCACCCGGTGCCTCTTCTTCGGGACGGGAGAGTACTAGGCCGCCTCTTTAGTTCTTTTCTTTTTATATCAGTTCCGCAGAAACAGAAGCGGCGCATTCTCACGCACTCTTATTTTGGACCATGGACAGAACCATACGCTCCAGCTAAAGCCTTCCCACACTAATAGCCACCGCGAGGTCGCGGCGCTGTTGCATCTAAGCTGAGCACTCCACAAGAGTGTGGAGTGCAGTATCTTCGCGACAGCCCCCGTAGTGATGGCACGCAGACGTTGGCTATGCGACACAGGTACTTTCCAAAACAGCCGTGGCCGGTCAGCACCTGCGATAGGTATTTTTTCCTACTACTTTCGCACTAGTTTAATCAACTTCTGTCTGTCAATCGAATAAAATAACGCACACAAAGTACTACCAGATCCATAATAATTGACTAAGGACGACACAGATATCGATCGCCTGAGGGAATTGAACCACCATCCTCTATTAAGCGGTGGTTAATACAGTAAACATTTAATATATAAAAACTATCTACTACTATATTTTAAACTAGCAGCGCCCCGCGGTTTCACCTGCGTAAGTCCCGATCCCATGGGAATATCGGGATAAAAAGTAGCCTATATGTTAATCCAGGTCTCCAGCTATCTACATACCAAGTTTCATCGCAATCGGTTCAGTAGTTTTGGCGTGAAAGATCACGCCAAAACTAACAAACATCCATCCATCTATCCATCCATCCAAACTTTCACATTTATAATATTAGTGGGATAAATCAAGAACATTGGTTAAAATTACATCGTCTTATTCCGTATAATTTTATTTTAGCCACTGCCTTCTCGACTCATTTCAAACGAGGCACAGTCCAAAAACGCAAAGAACTAAAATTGTTTGAACTAACAATTATAGCTTACAGATTCGTATAACACTAACGCGTATTTGTTTAGCGATATATCTGTAATTGATAGCGTTGTAGTCAAATGTCGTGCGTTTGTGTTAATTTACTACTACCTACAAAATATCCTGTTTGACTTACAAGGTGGAAAGAGTTGTCATTCAACTTTGAGTATTGCTTTTCTGGAAGTTGGAATAGTACACTCAGACCGACTTATATAATATATGTATTTTTTATCTATAATTAGAATAGGCGTTTTAGACGAAGATGGGACACGCCTATCCTAGAGAAACTTATTCACTCTACTCTTAAACGTTCCAGGACTATACAGGGTGTTAGAAAAACGCTCCCGAAAACGAAACAGACGATAGCACTAACGATACCTTTGATGATGGGTCAGAAAAAAAAACGATCCTGATGAAAAAAACTCATCTTTTTACAACGTTTCATTAGCATTAGTTGATTAGCAAAAACATGATTAGTTTTCATTGGGATCGATTCTTTCCGACCCATCATCAAAGTTGTTGTTCACGTAAATAGATTGAGAATTGTGGACGACTGCATTATTATAAGTGTATGCATGTATGTATTAGATGTTTCCTTTCTATTTAATTTTATTGCACTTTAAAAGCGACGAGGATGGTAGGAGGACGAGTGATGGATGAGTAAATAGAAGAACTCTTCAATACCAACTTGTAAAGTCTAGAGGTTTAGCTAATTTGTTTCCTTTAACGATACCAATTTATTAAAGCTGTTTTTTGGGGTTTAAAAGTGTAATAATATTAATGAGGTTGTCTGTGTTGAAAAAAGAAAAAAAAACTATTTATCATTTTATAAGGATTGATAAACATAATTCTCCCAGCATTATTTTCTTCTTTTAATCTACATATAAATAGGCAAAACCAAAATAGTTAAGAACACTTTTGTTCTTATGTATGTCAATTGATTTTTTTTTTAGTTTTTGATGTAGTAGCTCTTGACGAGTTTCATTAAAAAAATGGAATATTTCGTATATTTTATATATTTATTTCGTCGAAATTCGAACTGGGCGAACATTAGTATTAATAACTTGACAGACAAGCATTTGACCCGTTTTATGTAATGTAATTTAAATATGTAAGCCGGTTATCTGTGCTTAAAATATCGCATTACAAGTGCTGTCACTTGTGCACAGCATTACCAACCCTATCAATGCAGCTCTAGGAACATATCACCGGTAGAAAAAATAGCCCTACCCTAGTATTGACTTCGGTATGGGTTCGGTTCGGGCAGTCATAGATCATAGATGTATAAATCGGGACTTAATTGCGATAATATTTATAAGGTTTCAGTTTTTAAGGTTCTAAGGTACCCTGTATCCCGTGTGGGCTGGTGAAAGCTCAGCGATGCCTCCGTAAGTTGCGAGTTTTGGTAACTGACTGCACTTGGTCTTCATTATTTTTATTCACATTGTCGGTACTTGCGAAAGGTCCCGAAAGACGTATACAGACCAAATCGGCAGTAACGTAATCGTAACCGCGAGCGAGCTGTATGTCGCGATCGTGGCAAAACGCATTCTATCGTCTCTGCTTACCCCTGACAAAAAGAAGGCGAGAGCATATGTATGTATGTCGGTACTTCGACACACTAAACTTACGATATCCATTGACTGTTGTCTAGTCAACAACAACAACATCAACACATTTTTACACATATAAAATGTAAACAATTCGCGAATAATAATAACTTATTGTATGACATTCTGATTATAAGCGTACCCATTTCAACTAAAAGCCTATAACATATATTATTCTAACATAACTAAAAGCCTCCTAAAAATAGAGATATATCATTGTATAAATATGAACAGTACTGTATGTAAGTACTAAGTATTGAAAAACATTGAGGATCAATTCGTTTTATACTAAATAGGTATGACAATATGAAAACTGTAGCCGAGAGTCGTGTTGGCCAATAAGCAAGATCAAATAGCAGAATGGACGTGCGACTTCCAATAATTATGTTTGCTGAAATCGTTAGAACCGCCGCGCGCGGCCATCTTGTGCGAGCCATGGACAAAAGTCTATGGAAAATCACAGATAAGTAAATAACATATTATGTATACAGGAACGTAGTTTGCTGTGTGGTGTATGAACAAATTTAAATATGTATGTAAATAGCTGTTCTAAACATAAATGACTATCAAATAAGAATATTCACTATTTCGTACCATTTTAACATTTAGATTTTCCGATTTTATCTGTTTAATTGTAGTGTCAAATATTAAAAAGTTGTTCATAAAACTTGTTTATGGCCTATTGAATGAGTCATTCACTGCTGAATCTTTTGTTTCAACTAAAATTATATTTATTAGCATGTTTTAGAGAGAGCGTGATATATTATTTTGAAAGTTAGACTGAGCTACATTTGAAAGTTGACCGTTAGAATTGTTCTTGCTTAGCATTATTAACAATTTTGCTAATATCTGATTAAGCTGGAGATATGTCTTTAAATGTCTCACATTTTTAAACAACTGAGTAGTAAATTTCATCAAATTAGAACAGTCTTGATTTAATTACTTTACAATAAAACCAGATATTTCGATTTGTGAGTAACGAAGCTTGTGTTTTCTTATACTTTTCGAAATTGAGAATTCTCTCGACATATAGGCCTGCCATCACTTAAATTGCCAACGCCGGACAATCTCTTCAAAAATCCCGGACACATGTGTGAAAATGAGATTCTTTCCCGGACCTTAAAAAAAATGCCGATTCCATTTTTTTAATGAAATTAAACAGCTTGTTCATCTAATTATTATAAGTTGCCCCTGGCACAGAGTGTCCGGGTTTTACCCGGACGCTTTTTGAAAACCCCGCCCGGACGCTCCCCGGACGCCCTCTAAACTAGGACAAATCCGGGGAAACCCGGACGGATGGCAGCCCTCGACATAGAACACGATTCTTTAGTTTAAAAATAGAAGTACATATTTTACCAAATATTCAAGTCTGTAAAGAACATTTTAGAATTATCATTGAGTTGGCACACCCTTAGTTTATACTCTCGTTATAAATAGGTTGAGAAATCCACTCTCGAGCACAGAAATCTGGCTGGTTGGCGCCCTTTACCGGACTGCCGCGACAGAGAAGCTTTCAATTGCGTGCATTTTCGTTGTGGTACAAGAGGATAGGGTTACCAGAAATGTTGGTCAGGCCAGTCGGGATCTGGCCCGGGAACGATTGGTTGGTCACGTGTAAGTCGCCAATTTTGGTAATGGGCCTGATGTATGAGGCACTGTAAGGTTTTATTCGTATACTCAGCAGGGTTATAACTGTGAACTCCCGGACGGAATAAAGTGTAGTTACTTATTTTAATTTTAACATAGGAAACTAATTTCCGTTAATAGCTGTTTCTGATGATGAATATAAAATATAAATTTTACACGAGATCTACGAGGTAAATTGAAAAAAAATCTCAATTACAAAGACCGATAGCTCTATTTTAAACAAATTTTTAGTTGTATGTCAACCATATTGTTAGTAAATGTTTGTACGAAAATGGCACCACAAATACATAATATAAACATTTACATTAACTAATATTGTCCTACTGTTACTGTATTGGCTCTATTTATCTGTGCTCAATTCTGGCAACATTATAAATTAATTTGTCTTGAGACTTAGAACTTATTTTAACTGTAAACATTGTAGTCTCGTTTATTGATGTAAATATTTGAATCGTGTAAATGTCTCGTTATTACAACATTGTTTTGTGCCAGTCACATTTTTTTGGATCGTTATCTGGCAAATATTTGGGAAACTAAACAATGCTGGCCTTTTTGGGATAATCGTTGGATTTTTTTTGTTTTACTTCAACTTTATTGGTTTACGAGTCATTGATTAATTATTATATTGTTAGGATATGATCGTGTAAGAACATTCTAGACTTAATGTGATTAAAACTTTACCATTCAAATTGGTTAAAAACAAACATGAACAAAACAGAGAAAGTGATAAATAAATTTTGCCAGTGATAAAACAAAGACTGACAAACAAGTCGGATAGTAAGTTAATCTAAATCTCGCATAAAGTTAGCATTCGCTTGATATGGTATTATTAATATGGCGAGATGTTTTCAGTGTATATAACTGCGAGTTTCCATACTGCATAAAAAAAACACTGTTTTGTGTCTCTGCCGAATACAAAAAATACTCATAGTTGGATAGGTTTACAAAATTTGACAGTAGATAATAATTACTAATAACTTAAGACACCTCACACACGGGCGTCTGATCTCAAACTAGGCAGCCTTTACTATCGTAACCAGACTGCTGAAAAACAAACTTATATATTTCTAAATACAAACATATTATAGATAGATTACATGCTCATAACACGATTATTTGTGCTGGGTGGAAATCGTACCACTGGCATACCACATGGCTCAGCAGTCAGAATCACTAACTAGTAACCACTAGACCAACACGCGGTATAAGAACCAGAGGAACGTACCTACATTTTCTTAATTTTACAGGAGAGTAAAAATACTCCGAGAATTTACCTAGTTTCTTGCGGTTCCTTAGCTATTTTGTTCTTTTGGAATGTGTGAAATATTGCATTTACTTATTTCATAAAAGAGCACTTTGTGACCCGTATTATGAAAAAAAAACGATTTTTGACTTTTTGTAGATACGCTCGTCTGGTTTTTACACCGCGAAAGGTCAAAATAATAAAAAATTGTATTGTCATTGGCAAAGAGCAAGTAATTATTGCTTTAGGTCGTTGGCATAAATACCCATTTATTTAAGTCAATATAGCAAAGCATGTGCTTCTAAAGATGTTTAAAAATTTATGTTCTTTTTAATTTTTAACAACCTAAAACCTTATCTTGAAACATTCGAAAAATTATACAGATAACATGGATTATTAAGAAATGCTCTATTAACTTTAAATTTTAACTGCCAACCTTCTATCTAATTACGAAACCTTTTTCTGTACGTGGACCGCATTCGCTCTGAACCGTCGTTTTTTATCATCATTATAAAGATATGATGTCCTCAAACTGTATTTGCAAGCAGCAGATCTTTGAACTTATCTGACAGACACACTGGCAAGTAAATGATTAGGTAATTAGTAAGGGAATTTTCCACAAAATGATAAGACCTGACACTATTTATCTTGATGCCTGACGGTGTAAATTCTGTTTCGTCTTTGATAGGGTCTTAGTTGAGAACATAAATTAATACCTGATAACGTGGTTTCCTGCGTGCGCAGCTGATTGAATCACCTGATGATTGTCATACATGTGTCATCGTTACGTGACATAGCAAAACATAATAAGTTGATCTACGAACGCAACGACAGCCTTCTCTTTGTTCTAATAAAAAAAAAATATTTAAAAAAACCTGAGAGAAGTGAAGCTGTTACTATGCTATCTGCATCAACACCCGCTAAAATGAGTGAACCGACTTGTAAGACGTGAACGGCTTTGAACTATTTAGCAGGAAGGATTCGTAGTCACAGTAAGTTGTTACGCTATTGTGTAACTATATTAATTGTCAGTCACATCAATGAGGACTTTATCCAACATCGCAAACGCAGTATGCTACAATAGGCTATAAACGTACATCGAACTATTTGAATTATATAGTAGTTAACCACTAAATCCTACTAATGGTGTGGTGGTCTGATTGTCCATAGTTAGGATCAGATATTGAAAACTTATGTACTTACTTGTATATAGAGGAAACTCACCTACTTAAATAAATACAGTTAATTTGTAGCATGTTGCAACGTTCTCGAATGTTTGGAAAAAAACAGTTGTTATACTCCAGCATTGTTGTTATTTATTAATGAGATAAACCTAAACTGCTGTTACTCTTTTTTTACTCGTTACTACTTTAAACAATCTACTGATTTCATCGCGATCTAATGCAAGCAAAAAAAAAAACTAGCGTTCATATTTTCTGTTTGCTAAATACTGCATAGCCTGAAGTTTCAGCGTAATGAGATCGACCTGTAATGCACCCGCAATTTTCACGCATTGCTGGCGAAATCTTCGTTTTATTTTTTCCATACTGCCTACAGAGACGGATTCCTCATCAGCAGGTACACAAAAGATAGTAGTCCCAAGAGGAGATATTATTTGATTAACATTAATTAGTGAGAACCGGCTCTGCATCTTACATCGGCGATGCAAAGAAATCGTCAACAAATTTAATCACTTTAAACCAAACAATTCATATACTCTATAATTAAAGACATAAGGATCATAATTCATTTTCAAATTGCAGTTGGTAGACCGACTTTGTTTGACGGAGAAAGTAACTTTCTATACTTTCGCAGTATTGTCGAAATGAAATGAAATTTTATTGGAAAAAATAATAAAGGTGTTAATGGCAATGCGAGTCTTTATTTATTACACTTTTTAATTAAGCAGCGGTTGTGTGGAGAAATGGGCCAACGAAATGACCATCGTTGCAAGCAAAATTGGGACCGCAAGAAATGGCAAGATCAGAGAGAGAAAGAGAGAGATTATGTTACACTATGTTAAAGTTATGTAGTGTCTATTGCGGCCGAATTAATTACCAAATTGAGGAAGCGCAGATTTTCTTCTTTACAAACTCAAAGAGGTCAACGTTCTGGTTCAATACTAAAGAAGGGTAGGATGTGGAACGGAATCTATTTTACGCTCTCTTTTCTTGAGAGTCAATTCTTACTGTAGAACAGGCTAGACTCGCTGGACCCAGCCAGAATTTTAAGTTTGCAAACGGCATTACATTACTACATAACTTAATAAATGAACTGATTTTGATTAACTATATAGAGATCGACTGACAGTATCTCGGATTTCATAGTCTCAGGTATTTCATTTATCAATGCGGCCCGGTGATGATCAGTTAAGGTAGGTAGGTATCCTGCGTTATGTTTTTAACTAAACGTAAACTTAAAAGTTTGAAGATTTGGTGCTTCAATAGCACACAGTTCATAGTACCTCTATAAGGTTGTAGCGCACTCTTACTTTATAGTTCACTGCTCAGACTTATGGCTTCGAGAAACTTCCAGATCTTATGAGTGGGAATTTTTGTTTTTCTTGCAGATGTATGATGTGCAACCATATAGATGTATGGTGGGCCACAAGAGTATAGAATACGCATTGCAATTTCTTATGCCTTCCGATAGAATCTGTATGTTGTGTTTTCGCCCAACTTTAGGTTGAACATATGTTTGTTCAGTTTGCAGTGTCTGTTAAATGTTCTAGTTAAAGTTCTATTGATACTTTGTTATCATAGCCCTTTATCAAAGCTTTCGAGTGTTTTAGACCAGTTGTGGTCTTCCGTCTCTTAATTGAATAAGCTCGCTGTTTGGTGATGCCGCAGGATGGTTCCAGTCCATGCTGTCAGTTGTCTGCACACGGCTTTTTCATTGCCAATGGTACCTGAGGGGTCTGGTACCCATCGTAATGCAATTTTCTTTGATTGTCGGGCGATTGAAAGGGTGAATGCCGGAGCGGTTACAAGATGGTGGTGCGGTATTTAACATATTGTTAAAAATACCATAATAGGATTGAGTAGTTTTCAAATAACTGTTATAGTAGTTTAAATACTACTATATATATATTTATACATATAGGGGTGCGGCAGGTACATGCTAATGCCTATTTTATTAAATAGGTACAATGTAAAATGTTATATTTTATTGACTTGGATATTAAAAATAAAAATACAATATGTATTATTGAAATAAAACAAATGAGTCATTACCCATATTATTCGGATTATCCCAATAGTAGAACACAAGATATCCGGATATCGAATTCGATGTATACCTACATAATTTGGATATCCAGAAAGCATGCGATACGTGAAATACTCCGCTTTAGAACACAATCCATCTTCAGTAGCATCTAAATCGAATTCGTTATAATCGAATCACAAAACTGTAAATCACATCCCAAGTAATTAGTAAAATCATCAAATATTTAGTGAGAAGGCACAATTCCCACCGTTAAATAAATCTTTACATCTCGACCGATTTCACGGACAATTACAAAAGTTACAAGTCAAACGGTGTCACAAAAGCCATTCATACAACAGAACCCCTAACAACATTATACCGATGTAATACATATTTCATTATTAATTTCCACCTTTTATGGTGCTTAATTTTATTGCTGTGGCAGCCCCGGACGTTATTTTTTATAAGAACACGGCGCGATGATACAATGTGAGCTAGTTCAACAATAGGGGGCGGTGTATTGTTATTTTATATTTTCTTCTGTTGATAGATAGTTTTATAATCATGTGGGTACGGTTAGGCAAATCATTTCTATCTTAATGATATACGTAAATATGTGGATGCGTAAATGTTTGTGATGTAGATATGAAAAAAATCAAATTTAGATTCCATCGCTAAACAGTGACATTTATATACCTCCATGACTTTAAAATATTAGTACAGATATCAGACTTTAAAACAATATCATGAGGTACTGCCTCATCGTATTGTTTTAAAAAGGATCTACTATTTTTTTAATAATTAAACTGGGAACAAAGTTGACTTATCGCTAACATTCTTTTGCTGGCTGTACATGACTGACAGATTCACATCCAAACATTTCCTGAATGAACATTCCATTCAGAAGGAGACACTAGCGTTTGCTTCCGGCCGCTCTTTCATTGTGCAAGGAACATGCCGCCGGCCATGCGCAACAATGGTCCGATTCAAAAATCGAATTCGCGATTCAAAAGCGCATCGTTGAGGTTTATTGGCTTATCGCTTGATTGATTGTGCGAACGCCAACGCGATTTTTTTTTACAATATTGAAAATCGATAATATATTTTGATTTGGGCGTGGCGAATTCACGATCCCTTTTGTCGGATATATTGCAGGAAGTTAGAAATTCTATGTCCAGTAACAGGTACATTTGTACAAGTTAGTACACTTGTGTTTGCGTTCCGCTTATTAGGGCTTCTATTTGAAGTAAAGAGGCACGCATTCACGTATTGTGTAATTTCTATGCTGAAATTGTTAATATTTGTAAATAAGTATTCAATGTCAATTATTACTTTGCTTAGCCATTTGTAGTTTGAAATTTATGAAATAACTATTCAGATGTAATGGAAGTTTAATTTAATTTGATATTTTAGATGTTGTTGCATTCTATTTCTTCTCGCCGGACCATTAAAAGATAGCTACATCTAAAAATGTGGCGTCATGCTTAATATATATATATATTTAGTTTCGTATGTAAGTAGGTATACATTACTTAGCCATACAGGTGTAGACAGAACACTCTCATTGGTTCGAAGAATCGTAGAACAAAAATAATTATCCACGTCTTATTAGTCATAACAAGGTTATTTCATTAAGAATTCTTTGAAATTTCCAATTCAAGAGCTAACTTAGTCGGTGGGGTTTTCCATTAAAAATAAAACGTATAAGACAAAGTATTTTAGCATAAGTGGTTCAGAAAACAATAGTGACGGTTTCAACTCACGCGCAGGGTTCATATTGGGCAACGAAACCTCCATATCCGTCTTCGGAGGACAATATATTACAATCTTATGCGACAATGACACTAAAAATGTACCTTGGAAGCGAATAAATATGACACAATTTTGAAATGTATGTTTCGTTAGTCGAATGCAGGAATAAGTTGGTCGGTCAAAGGACCGTGACGTATTTGTGCTACCGTGGATAAACGGGCACAGACACGATATTGAATATGCACAACGATAAAATACACAATCATATGAAAATTCATTGAAACAGACGCTTTTTTAACCTTTTTTGTTCTGTGTTGTGCTGCTGTGTACATGCATTAAGCCTACTTGAAATGCAGTGTTTATAGTGAATCGGTTTCTGTTGAATTGTGTACTTTTGTTGATGATACTAAATAGAGATTGGACCCGATTTCGGTCAAAATCTTTTCATTGTTTCAACAAAAAAAAATGTTTAAACATAAATAAGGCATTGTGGTAGTGTATCATTGTTTTGTTGGATCAGCGATACGTTATTACGAAAATATATTATGTGAAAAGTCTGCTGATTAAATGTGGACTTTCCTGGTTTTTGGTTAGGCAAAACGTTTACGAGCTTTTTATACAAGAAGTTGGAATGCGTATACCACTTTACGCATTCCAACATCAATCAGCATCAACTGTCTTTTCGACATTGTGTCGAATTTTGTGGGTTCTATGTTCAGAAGGATGAAGATTTGTAATATTTACGTATCTCTGTTTTAAATCAATTAATCGTGTCTTTACATGGTTTTGTTGTACAGGATGTCTCAAAGTAACCCAAAGAAACATATTCATCGAAAAAAGAAAACTGCGCTTAATAAAGACGCCAGATATGTTGCCTACTTTTGATGAGATATCGTGTCATGTCGAAACAACCTGTGAATAAAGCTACTTTTAATAATGTTTTTTTTTGTTTAGCGTCGTGTATATATTTGACAGATTTGAATTTTGAACGTCATACATATTTGATACTTGCACACCAATATATATGTAGGTGTGCCTTTTTGTTGGTTTTGCTTTATTAAAACTTTAAACAATGTTTTTACTTCTGGTCGTGATACTCCAGAGACATATGTAATATGTATATACTATCAAAAGTTAAACATAGGCTTGAAACGCTATTTAGGTCCTCAGCTTACAATTACTTATTACATTAAATATACAAGTTTGTGACGATGATTTACTCAGCATATTTTGAAGAACTTCATTCATTTTAGCATTTCTACATAATAATATACCATTTCAAAAACAAAGCACCAAATGTAGCACTCAATGATCACGCGATCCTCAGAATTATTTGCTCGACAAAACATCTATTCATCAAAAAGGCCATTAGATAACCATTATGAACGTATTTTTCATATGACAACACTCGACAATAGTATTTACATTCGATGTCAGTTTGTTTTACATCCGAAATACACATTGAATAAACGCGTAACATATTTCTTCCAACATTCTCAGTTCTTTTATTCTTTGAACATAATGTCACGCATTATACGAGAGCCATAGTTCCGTGGACCGGTCTTTGTCCACACAAAGAAAGGTGAATAAAGCACAGAATAATAATAACACATGTCTTGGCCGGTAGGAATCGAAAAAAGTTTAGAGATATGACAACACCGCCACGTGTTTAGAACACAATAGGATTTCAAATTTTAGAAATGGAGTTCATTTTTGACGTTTGTTTTCTTTTTAATTCATCATGACATCATCATGGCACAAACAACATTGAAATAAAGCCTATAAATAGTAGGCGCGTAATTCGTGTTATCGCAGACGATATATCAAAAGGGCGTCGTGTTTTTAAGCGCATGTGACATGTGATAATTTACGTATAATACATATGTATGTGTATGTATGTGCTCAGTGGGCTCATAAATTTGCAAGCTCGTGATTTATATGGGGATTAGAGCGTGTTATCATTACGTAACTGTGCGGTATCCTGAAGATTAAATACATATTACAGGCCCATAATAACATATAATACAATCTCATATAATGTACAAATTACGCGACTGTAATGTCGATTTGTGTGACATGTTGGATGAAGGTCTTAGTATCGATATATGTACCTATATGAACAGAATGTCAATGTCCTGTGTCCTAACGGTAGACAAATTGCAGTCGGTAGCTAAATAGTCTCGATTGAGTTCGGTTATATATCGGATCGGATAATTCATTTTTATTTTAGTAGTTTGTGCAAATCAGATTTAATATACTGCTTAAAAATAATTCATATTTAAAAAAAACTGACAATGAGCAGTGGGTGGTTGAGCGCCAACTTATGCAACTTATGAAACCCACGTCTAAGTGGCAAGAAAATCTTTTCGAGAGGTATAAAATGTGGTGTGAATTCTAAGGGTGTAGAGTAGTTTTCAATTTTCTCTGTACCGCAACTTACCATAGAAATAGTAGGAAAAGTTCTGTAGGTATATAAATAATAAAAATTTTATACAATTATACACGATACAAGCGGGGGATATTAGTTTGGCCGCCGAGCCAAAAGCTGCACTAGAGTGTGGGATGCAGTTCCTCGGGACAGCCCCCGCAGTGATGACACACGGGTGTTAGCTCCCGGCCTAAGCGACACTTTTCCCGAAACGACCGTGAGCAATAAGCTACTTTGACGCCTCTCCATTAAAAAAAAAACAGGATTACCTTTATCTTTGGTCAGTTTACTTACTCATTTTGTAAACACTATTTTATAGTCATGAAATACGACATCAAACGCAACAACACCCTTCAATAGTTGCCATGAACAGAATACTATAAAAATATAGATACAAAAATACTTAGATGGAATCACTCGATGTCTTTGCCATGTCACGTGTAGGCAGCATGAAGAGCTCTTGAAAATGGCGCGGAATCTGACAGCTTATAGCAAAATTAACAAATACAATCGTCAAAAGTGTATCTGAATTGCGTATTGTTAGGAAATAAAGTGTATTTTGCGATGCATAAGGATAAAATGAAATAAGTCGGGGATGTGTTTGTCTAAATTATTACTATAATAACGGTACGAAACACAAATAATAGGGATGTATATTATGGTTTTTGTTAGTGCAAAATACATCTTTTAGGCCACATTTGAATTTGTTTCAGGAATAACGTGTACCAAATAAGTAAGTAGATACTTTTTGTTTATTGATAAATAAATATTCCAATGTCATCCTACTGACCCAATGTGTTGAGTAATATAGTGAACTGCATTTTTTTCTTAATTTGAGGAGGCTTGATTGAATTAAGTGGGTACAATCAACCAGGCTAACTTGGATGTTGACTTTATTAATTTTTAGTGGGAAATTGCGGCAGTTATAAAAAAAAGTAGTAAAATATTTATATTACACGCAAAATCTAATGAAGACAATAAATAACACGAGAATATAAATATAAGGTTAAGGGATTAACAGATCATCATCAACACCATCTTCTTACCCTTATCCCAAATGTATTTACTCACCACACTCACGCATCCACTCTACTCTATCATTCTTCACTGCTTATTCCCTTTCTAGCCATATCCTCTTCCACGCAGTACATCCACCTTTTCTTTGGTCGTCTTCTACTTTTGTATCCGTCAACTTCTAATAATGCAACTGCAAATAACTCTCTTTTGCTCATCCCTTTGCGTCACATGTCCATACCACGATAATCTATTGCTTATCAACTGTCATCCAGCGGCGCTGCTTTCAGGCTCCCTCTAATGTATTCATTCCTCACCTTATCCATCATAGTCACATTACACGTCCATAACTGATATTATTGGAAAATAATGTAGTCAGTGTTGAAATTTTTAAGTAAGATTTACAACGTAACATGCCAAGTCCACTCCGTAGTGTAGGTATAAAGCTACAAGTACATGGTGGGTTCGACTAATCGTGCCAAAATTCAGTGGGCTGCCGGCCGGAACGCACGTAATATTGATGCTCGCGTCATCCATTCGTATTTACACTATCGAATTACTAGTACCTAGCCTATGTTTATTTGTTCACAAAAATAGAGTAATAGGCACATAACTTACTGGTAATTAAGTATACATAATAATTAATTATTTAAAAAAGACAACCCTGACGTCGCGGCGTCGTGAAAAGAGATAAGAGTTACGCGATAGAAATAGAGGCAACTTCTAGGTGAATATAACTATGGTAATTAGCACTGTGCAAACTGTATTGCGACTTTATTGTGTCGGTAGAGTCGCTATTTATTTAAATGATTTGGCGGAGTGAGACTTCTGTACTTGTACTATTATGTATTCTATTGTAACATTAAAGGACACTTCCATGGACTTACTAAATGTTATTTATTACCATAATCTAAATCATGTTGTAATCATTACATGATAGAACATTTACAAAAAGACAAAATGAGACGTTCGTTTGATAAATCGACGGCAACTATTTTGGATTCGTTTTTGACCGGCTTCACTCTCGTGAATGTATATTTTGTCATTAAATTCAGGTATCAGGAATAGTACTTTTTACTGTACTACTGACAACATGTGGGTATGCAAAATTTGATAATGGCTGGTTAAGTAGTTAAGGTGTGAAAGCCTCACAAACAAACATACAAACTCACTTTCGCATTTATTATATTAGTTAGGATTTAAACCGTTACCCACTAAATACTGTAATATAGGGTTAACAGAACTACTTAAAAACATTATATACAGGGACACATTTTATATACTTTAAATTTTTTCAAGCTTACAGGGTTAGCACACTGGTGGCCGTTAACCTTGTTTTGGTCGAATAAAAAAGAAAACGATTAAGCCTTAGAACAAAAATACAGCTGATTTACTTCAAATAACAACGTAAACTGAGCAGGCAGATCGTCGATATTACATTATTAAAAATCAGTTCTAATTGAACTTAAGCCTACACCATTTCGAAGAAGGAGTTCAATAAAATTAATATCTCGATTAGATATTTCAGCGTTCGCAATGTAAACATCCGTAGCCGTTCAATTAAAACAAAAGGAACACAAACAGTCATAACCGGTGGACCGATTGTGATTTCAAAATTTCATTGTAGACAATTTAAATATTCAAAGTTTAAACCTATTACAAGTTTGTAACTCAAACTACTACGAGTAGCGAGACCTCGCTGTGCGAAGCTTAAAGTTTTTGTGAATTTTCCTCAGCTAGCAAGATTAACGTTTTCCGAAGGCCGACGAAACTTTCTTACTCCCTAATTAATTAAATTGCTTCAGAGAATATTCCAGCAATATTCGTGTTCATGGAATGAGGCGAAATTCATATAAAAATATACATAAACTAGAGTTTTAAGGTCTAAGGTTATAAAGTGTTGGCAAGGCACAGTTTTCAATACTTAACCAAGCTTGGGACGTTATTGAATTGAATATGTATTCAAAACGGTACCACGAAGAGTAGGTATCTAAAGCGATATTGATTAATAGTGCGACCAATGGCGGACCAATGAAAACACGATCAAAATCAGTTAATTGTAGTTGGAACTGCTTTGTAGAAGAACTTCATTTACTTCGGGTATAGTACATTTACATAAACCGTGAACTAACTAAATCTTTATGGTTTTAAACGATTTTTTTGTTTCACTTTACTTTATGTTAAAGGTTTAAAGTTTACAGCTGCCATGAACATATTTTGGCTACAAATTTCTTTAATTTTACCTTCCTCCTTTCTTTCGAGGGATTAAAGATATTTATTAACACAGTCTTCTGGACACGTGAAGCTCCAATCAAACGGTTTAAGAGTTCCTTGAAAACAATAAGATTTATGACCCACGCCCCAATACGACTGAAATACAAAGACATTCGGTGCATTTACTGTCTATTACCATATATCACTAAGCTTCACACACCGAATGCCTACCTATCTTCTATGGTAGATCGTCTTGTCTCTATCACGTGTACCAGCCCATTAAGTTCTCGTATGGCTGGAATGCTGGCAGTGGCTAAAGTAAGAAATATATTGTCATCCAGGGTGGCATGTTAATATAACTGGCCTGCGCTTCTACTATAAGACATGCTACGATTTTACTTAGCCATAGCGTACACCAGCTTAATGACATCTCCACAGTGACATCGATACAATATAATCTGAATTGTATATTGTAAATTTAAATGCAGCATCAATATTATACATTTGCATCTATCAGCTCTATTTGAGGTGATAGATATCTATTTCAATTTTACACATTGTTTTCGTCAACATTGTTCTAGAATAGTACAACGAACGAGTTTAGGAAATAAATATTTACGATATTTTCCTTGTGGCAACACCGGCTGGTTGTAAACAATATTTTTAATCGACTCGGTAAACCGAGTCGCTTGCACTTAACGGTACATGACGTGAAATAAAAACGGAAGAAATTTGTTTCAAAACAAGTTGCGCTAAGTCGATAATGTTTGGAAATATGCCTACATTAAACAAACTTAAATATTTGTATTTGCTTGCCTATTTGGGTCCTTAAAGGTCTTTAGTCAATGGCGGTGATTGTATAAATAATAAAGCAATGATAAAATAAAATTGTTATTTTTTTTTTGAACGGCTTTACATACATTCGGCGAAGAATCCAGCACTTTTGCGAAATTTCATTAAAGAAAAAAACAGCCTTCGTTGATAATTCAATGTATGAAATTATATTATATCGTTAGATATACGTACCTAGTTTTATATTATAAAGATAAATTATCGTATGTAATTATTTAAATGTTTCACGCCTTAGTTGTTCAGAACTAAAACGAAAAGGAAAGGCAAATATAGTTAAGGCATGAACTTTTTTTAAATTTTGGCAAAAGTCATCGCCATCGAATAATATGAGTAATATTTTATAGACCCTTTACGTATATGTCCCACAAAAAACCATATCAATTTGTCAGCTGAAACTTAGTTTTTCTAAGACTCGTGAGGTAATTACATACCAGGATAGAACAGTAAAATCTTAGTACATAACACGTAATTCGTACTTTTGAATACAATATTTCATTTAATACCCAAAGCAGTACCGTGCTGGGGTTTACACAGTGTTTTAATTAAAATAATTTAAAATATAATCGCTTTAGAGAGAGAGTTTGTAACAAGGGAAGTTGAGAGTTTCCGAAACGGAGTAACAAGACAAAATAATAAAATATTAATAAACGCCCGTAGACGGTGGAAAAGTTTCATGGAGCCCAAATATTTGTGTTTCAAATAAGGCGAGCTTGCGATACGATGGGGTTACCGAAGCGGACCTTGTACCGAGTCGGCATATTTAGTTTTGCTTACGACAGTTTTATGCTGTAGTGTAAAGGGATAATAGGTAAAAGTTCGATTGACTTGAAATAAATACATACAAATAAAATGAAAACAAAACAAAACAAGCCAAGCGTTGCCGGGTTTAGCTGGTAGATATACCATCTAGGCTAAATAGGTACGAGATAAATTTACTAATCAGAAAAATGCCTATAAGGCTTACTCTTACTTACATCTTTCACATTTATCTTTCATACTAATAACTACATTCATTCTTTTTATAGGTATAGGGCTCTGTTTCCACATTTATACTCATAGGCGGTCCATTATGCGTTCAGATAAGGCTGACAAGTTGAGCCAGCGTAGCTCCTTCCAGAAGCACAAAGGCCTCCTGGGGCGTTCACAGGCTGCGAGCGAGAGGAGGGCCCCTCAAGTATATTAAATATAAATAAATTCAACTTTGTCTCCATCTAGATTCTTGGCTCAAGAAAATAAACGGACTCGTACAAGTGATAATTGACTGAAAGGGTATTAGTAAAGTTGCTAGTAAATTCAACAAGCCATTCACAAAATACTCGTATCAGGGCAAAAACCCAACATTCACTAAATACGTAGGTATTTAAGTTTTTTTTTCGGGTCTGTAAATAGAGATATAACCGATTTAAAAGTTCTTTTTAAAATTTAGAAAGTAATAAATTTACTAAATAATTTATTCGAGATGCATACTAGCATACCAAACTCGCAGTTCAAATTGATGTCTAAAAGTTTAAAAAAATACAGGCAACTGTTGTTGTTGGATTCCTAATTAACTCATTCAACTCACAACAACGACGAGCAACGAACAACATCAACGTCTTTGGCGAAAAAAAAAATGTTTGTATATTGAAATATTGTTTATGAGATTGTGATAGATGAGTATGACTGGTATGATCGCATACGTGGAAACAGCTTTCTTGCGAATTTCAATACAACGGTAGACCAATAAAATTAAGGCAGGTGAAAATCGTACATAACGTGTTTTGCTACATTACCCTGTGTTGTATTTTGTTATTGTCCGGTACGTCTGTTACTCTGCGTTGTGTTCTTGAAAAAGACGAGAGAGAAACGGTCGAAACCAACGTCGCATTCTCTTGCACCATAACATAAAAAAAATTTGACAAATATATATAAATATTTCTGATAAAAAATACCAGCCATGGAAAACAAATATAATATGCAGTCCGGTTTCAACAAACACTCTAATAAAACATAAGCTCCACATTCAATATTTTAGCATTCGAAACAATAGCGTTTAACTAAATTGAAACGTTCAAAAACTCAAAAGTCAAATTGTGAACGGGGGCTAACTATAATAAAAACGTTACATTCAAAGCTATTAGAGTGAGTGCCTAGTTGTAATGTAATATTAAAATAGTTGGGCGGTTCAGCCCCGGGCGAGCCGCGAAAATAAATCAAATAGAACTAACTATGTCCAACTTGTTAAAACACATTGTCTATTTCGGTCAATTGTTCCAACTTTTAGTGTTTTATACTTTTGCATATAGTAAAAAATATTATGTTGCTGAAGTGGAAATATTGCTACTATTTGTGACTTGTACGTTCATAGTAAAAACATTTTTGTAGATCACATTTTTGATTTCACAATTTGCTTGACCTAGGGTCTCAAGATCGCACGCAAATATAAGCGCAAACGAACCAGCAAGTTCAATGAAAATGTATTGCGAAGGTATTTAAAGGTATACATGCGAAGGCCCCATAAGTAGATATTCGACAATCAGTCAACTGCGTGATTGGCGTCCACCTTGTTGTTTGGCTTACCATGGATATACAAATCCCAGAACTGGCTACAGTAAGAAAACCTTATTATGGAACAGCTCCAGTTATAAAAAAATTCATAGGAAGGTTTTGATCTCATGTATTTTTTTATTTAATTATTTTATTTTGATATTGTAGATTCCTACATATTCCTGGTAGTCCTTCTCTTTCTTACTTGACAAAATGTGAAGGAGGAAGGGGGCAATTAAATCGAGTGCTTATGATGAAGACTTTCAATATTTAACGCCTTTAAGTTCCTAAACTTGATCAGCGCTTCGGAATAGCGTCTAATAGAGTCTAATAGCTTGTGACTCACCAGTGTGTGCATTTGTTACGTAAGTTTTATAATAGCACTAAACTTTCATACTAATTTGTATAGGCAATTTCAACGAATGTTTAGAAGCACAGACAACAGATTTTCATAACGATACACATAATATTGTAGGTCATTCCCTGCCTCTATATCCCTGTATCGGTGTATTGGATGGTCGGTGAGGCGCGGGGTGTGTAATTGAAAGTAAACATGCATTGTTGCTGCCCGTATCAATCAGGGATGACGACCGGCCCGATAGTTTTCTACAATTCAAATGTGGGGGGACGTTGAACGTGTCTCTATTGCAGCAAGGAAAAATAGATAGATAGATAGGTACTCTTTATTGCACACCAAAAAAGTATGATAAAATCTAGAAATTTAATATAAAGTAATAGTACAATGGGCGGCCTTATCGCAGTCTGCGATCTCTTACAGACAACCTTAGAATGGACTATACTGTATGAAAGAAGGTAACTCGCGGTGCACAACAATTAAATATAATAAGAAAAACGTACAATTTATAAATAACAGTCTATTTAAGTCTAGTACTAATTTTTTATTATTTTTTAAATAATACAAATACATAAAGAAATATACATGCACACATATGTTCATGAACTACACATACATATAATTATATAGTGATTTATTAAATAGTGATTATTTGTCGGAAAAAAAAAATCTAAAACAGACCTAAATACTCTCGTTTAATGGAATTTACAACAAAGTTGATTCAACTATTTTCAACCGAAACCAAAACTATATAGCCGATAAGTTTGCGTTCGAATGGTTTAATTTTTTTTTTTCTTGAAAATATACTAGCAACGTGGGTCAAACACTACTAGTATTCTTGTTAACCCCTCCAGCTAAGCTAAAATGCTGGTGTTAGGAGTGGGTCCACGATACGGTCTCGCATATTTTCATAGTTTCTTAAGGTATCATAAGTAAGGTCTTTATTAAACAAACGAAAATAACAAGGAAATTGCAGTCCTATAAATAAATCGACTTTTAATCGTCAATCCTGTTCTTCAAAATTTGATGTACCTAAACACTTCCAATAGTGAATCAGTCTATTGTCCATTTCGAATTTATACGAACAGGAATTTGTATAGTTACTGCTACTGTAACATCGTAGCGTGATCTTATATTATAGCCTGTAGCCTTTCCTTTCCTTTAAACTCGGAAGGTAAAGACTCGGAAAGTATTCCCTGTCAAGATTTGCTGCAGTTTCTTTTTTGTAGTTGTCCAAAAGGCCTTTTGGACAACCACAAAGGAAAACTTAATTTAATTAAACTCCTCCTGTTTTTTAAATAAAACACGATTATTGCTCGTTTGCGAGAATAGCGACAAAACTAAAAATCATTGATTTTAGAGAATGGCAATGTTTTGCGATTTCCGCTAGAGTATTTTGTTCTAAATATATAATGAACTTGTCACTTTCTAACAAACATTAGCACGAAATCGGCGTTGCATCTTTATTCACCATAAAATATCAAAGATTTATGATCGTTTGGCATACTTAGTTCAATTCGACTGAATTTAGAATTATATCGATATTCTCGCAAACCAGTGTAAGTCTCTTATGTTCAAAAAACATTAAATAAACCATACACCAATAAACCCAATGTTCTCACTCATTTCCAACACAACACCCAGTCTACAATAGAACAATCGGTACAATACGACGGCTTATTAAACTAGTTCCAACACCATAACCATGCGAAATGAGCAAAGGATATTCAATAATGGGACATCCACCCTCATTACAGGGGTTAGTAGAAATTAGTGTTGGTGGAGCCCTCGAGGCGCCGCGTGCCGGCACGTGACGCAAACACCAGCGCGTGCGCAGGCAACGCGCTCAGATATTAAAAGGAATATGTTAACGATATTGGGGGTGTTTAAATCTTGACAGAAATAAAATTGGTATTAAAAAAATCTTTGTATTTTTTTCGTTTGCTTTCTCTAAAATTATTAGTTAAGAATACTAGATAGTGACTGAATAAATTTATTAGTAAAATATTACATTACTTAGATAATGTTAATATTGAACGCAGAGAAGCAAAATTTCTCCTCCAGCAAAGGTGCATAAGTATTACGAATGTTATTAAAGCGTCATCTAACAAAGATAATTTGAACTAATCAGTAATTACCGAATCTACGTCGCGAAATGAACGTTTCTCACACTAATTATATAGTAAACAACTTCCAGATGTTAATCAGTCATCGCTACGGTTTGCTAACAAATTGAATATTTTTCTGCATCAACCTGTATAACGTTTCCTTCATTTCTAGACCTTACGACCGCCAGTACCAAAAATACATCACATTGTTATTCGTGTTACATTGAAACACTTCACGTCAGCGGCCTGTCATTACTTTGGTGTGAAACTATCAAACCAAAGTAGCGAGGGCTTGCAGTTGATAAACACTTGCGTCTTTGTGTTCGGTTTTGTACCCAGGACTGCTACTGTCATTTACAGTAAAAAGCTCTCTTTAAAGAGTGATCTTTTACCCGACTACGGAAGAGTCATGATTTTACCAGTGTATGTATGTATGTTTTTATTTACGTGTGTTCCACCGTAGCGCCTAAACTATTGATTTTGATGAATGAGCTATCGATAGATTCGTAGTAATGGTCAACTACTCAGTAATCTGTGGTCCATGTGACATAGGCTTTACAAAATTCTAAATTTAATATGGTGGACTTTCATGTTAATATCTGACCTCAATAAAAAAAATTAATTGAAATAATCATGACATGTTTGGTATCAAAAGTAAGGTCTTGACAAGCAAATATTTATAAATATCATATTGCCTAAGTAAATAAACATGTTTAAATAGCTAAATAACAAGCAAAAGCAAGACTGCGTAACTGCGACTTATTAAATATACCAATAAAAATAAAGTATTAAAAAAAAATTTAAAAATATTGTTAATGTCAATATGATGTTAATGTAATTTGTTAATGTTATACTAATATACATCTATATAATACTAGGCGTTGGTTTCATGGCATAAATTTGTACTTATGTATTTGCGTTGCGATTGTTAAGGTCTTTATTTCGATTAGATTTGACAAGCTTTTATTAAACTTGCAATGTTTGTAATGTATGTTTGTTCGGGTCAAATCTTGCAACTGACTTTAAAGCAGTTATCCTCAACCGATTAAGCTGGAATTTTTCATACACATTTACTTTGGATGACAATAAATAAATAAAATAAGAAATAAATTAATGGTAAAAAAAAATTATGAAAGCTTGTCTTCAATTTTTTTTTTGTTTTAATTTATTCAGTTACGAAATTCTTAGTAGTAGCTTGGAGTTTGGAAACATGCCCGCTAGTCGCCAATAAGCGAGAGGGAGATAAAAATACGTACAGCAAAATCTTTGTGTCATATATCACTGCCCACCCCTTCGTGGGTTAACAAGCGTGGGTATATAAAAATATAATACAAAGTAAATAACTGTATGTAAGTATCAAAAACACTTAACAGTTTACAAATTAAAGATGTTCTGATATCTTAGGGTAGTCACGCTTTTAGAAAGTTCGGTTCTTGGGGTCTGGGGTTCTAATCCGGCGGGCAGGCTTGCTGTCACGACACAGCTCTGCTATCGCTATACCACAGACACCGCCTTGCAATCATATAACACTTATATTTGTTTATATATGACGAATTGGGTGGGAAGAAACTGAGCTCATTTTCGTGTTAGTTTAGCTTCTTAAAATTAGGACGCGTGACGGTGTTGCACTCGATCGATTAATAAGATTTTTTTATACCATTTGTTTCGCCGCCTACGTTATACTGAAGTGCGAAACAGTGGCCACTCAAGTGGCAAGTATCCTAGCTGATGCGAGCTCGCTCCTAGAGGCCTGTGAAGGAAGGAAGTTCTGGAAGGAGTTAAGCTGGCTCAATTAGCTAGCGTATCTGTTTAAATGCAGAAACAGAGCCTTCTACTAATACTTCTACCAATCACTTATCAAACCATGTATGTTGGAAACCCCATCCCTCCTTCCTTTGAACCTACACACTAGCTGAATAAATTGAAGAATAAAAAAACTAAAAACACGTGTTTTTAGTTTTTTTGATGAAAAGGTAACAAAGAGTTCCACTATTCACCTCCTATGTCCATCATCAGACTATCGTTAACAAGCCCAATCTGTTGGACTCAAAATAAAGCCAAAATGATGATACGAGTCCAAACTCGAGGGGTTTATTAGAAACTAGCAGCGTCCTGCGGTTTCACGCGCGTAAGTCTTGATCCCGTGGGAATATCGGGATAAAAAGTAGCCTATGCCTTAATCCAGGTCTCCAGCTATCTACATACCAAGTTTCATCGCAATCAGTTCAGTGGTTTTTACTTGAAAGAGTAACAAACATCCATCCATCCAAACTTTCACATTTATAATATTAGTGGGATGATGAATGAATGGCTAAATGGTTCCACTATCATCACTATCTATCCATCATCAGATCAGCTCCAAGCAGTGGCGTAACAATAGGGTGGCAGAACGGGCAAAATGCCATGGGCCCCCGGCTCGAAGGGGCCCCGGGCACCAAAGTACTTGAACACAGGAGGCACTAATTAACCACGGGCCTCAGATGGTATAGTTACGCCACTGGCTCCAAGAAGCCATACATACAAAGTTTCATTCGATACGACAGTTAGAAGTAGGTTTAAATTGACCTCTAAATTTGTTTACATTATTAGTTAGTTACAAGTATAGCTAATAAAACGTGGTCAAAATAATTATCTTTTAAAAAAAGTATCACCGACTTCAATGCGCCTCAAAATCCCTAAATCAAAAAAAAATTCAAGAGTTCCCTCGATTTCTCCAGGACCCCATCATCAGATCCTTACCTGACGACCATGGGAGCGCCTTAGAAGTATACCCTTTCAAATAAAAGAAGAATATTCCAAATCGGTCCAGGCGTCTTTGAGTAATCGGTGAACAAATATAAAAAAGAAAAATAATATATACAGTGGAACATAGAACCTCCTCTTTTTTTGAAGTCGGTTAAAAACAGCACTGCTGTATTCGGCGGTCTCCTGCTTTCTCTACTTGGTTTTAATCTGTCAATTGCAAAATAAAATGGCGTCTTGACCTAAATTTCATATTAAAAAATTAACAGATATTGTTCAAGATATGTACTTATTAATAAAAAGACCTACCTCCTTTTATAATTTACATATTGACATATTGAGGCAAACAAGTAACGTGCAGACCATAGACATCTGAATAAATAGGAAACACGGCGTATTTATGCAATTTAATTGTATATAATTCAAACTTTGCGTTTCCGGCATGATATTTCGTAAAAAAGAGCAGTGGAGCGATAAATTATAGTTATTTAATGAATAATGAAATTTTGGTGCGAGTATATAGCAAACAGATGTGCGATCAGTATAATTTATTATTGTATTGTGAATGTAGAAATCAATATATACTAATTAATATAAAAAAAGACGTGTGAGGTGTGTTTAGGATACCCGGTTGGAACGAAGACCCTTTCGCTATTAAATAAATTAAATGAATTGTTTAAAAATATTGTAAAAACTCGGAAATTAAAATTGCGTCATCTGTGAACGTTGCCAGAACTTATATATAGATAATTAGCATACAACTAACTCCAAATTACAGTAGTATCGCGCAGAACCCACAGATGACGTAAATAAAATAAATCAACTCGCAGCCAGCATTTTTCGCTGTGCTAACACTTTTTTCCGTCTAGCACCCCATCCGTTGAGCGTCTAAAGTGTAACGTGCTAGGAACTTCGCTCTAATAATACAGCTGGAGAGGTGTTGAATGCGCTGATCTCTGGTACTAGGAGTTGCATTTGAATTCGTTTTTTGAATTTGATGGGCCATCAAATTCAAAAAACTATACCATAGAGAAAGGTTTTAGGCTATTAAACTGCCACGAAACTTAGAAGCGGAGCAGTGATGACATACACGTCTGTAATTGCGTGGGGTGGGGCAGTAAAATATACGATGCAACGGGGAAAATGGTTAAACGATACTGTACTGTATTAGAATAACAACAAGGTGTAACATAAGCATCCGGAAAGCCTGATGGTAAGTCACCGGTGTTGCAAATATCTCTAGGCTACTATGAGTCACGAACGCATTGCTGATCTCGTAAAAATCAACACAACACACAAAAGGTATCTTTAGATGTTTACCAAAATATGTTCGAATCATTAATATCTATTCTTTAGCCAAATACAGGCGACGCAATTCGGTACAGACACTTTTAATAGATAGTGAAGATACGGTTTAAGTTTTCTTAGGTATAAATAAATCGGATAATTGAGAATCGAGAATCGGAATAAAACAATTGTATCGTAATTGAGTGAACACATTGAGTAACTATATTGAATTTGATTTGTAATGAAAAGTGTGTTTGTTCTTGTTTGAGATTGGGAATTTTTAGAATAGATTGTTTGTGAATTTTTAGATTACAATTCTAACATTATAGTAATTGAATCCTGTCTTTCTCAATTATTTAAACTATTTTATTTTTATTCAATCGAACCTAAAACATTCAAAGCTGTGGTAGTTTACGATAAGACCACCTAAACAATTTTTTTTCCACAATCTGTCTCTACCAATTCCTAATTCATTTAACTTTGGAAATTTTAGAAACACTTTTACCAAATTTACAATTTCATAGATAATTTCTTTATTTACGCTTTCCTTTAACAAAGAGGGCAATAAAAAAATTAATTAACGTTCAAGTATTTGCCAAGAGCGAGTCGTAATTATGAACAGGACACTTTGCTAACAGCGACATCTACCGTAAGAGATAGTGTTTAATTTCGGCGGTTTGTTTTATTACTGAAATTATCTCATTCGTGGTTTGTTAGTTCGGGGGTGAGTAAATATTTTGGATTTAAGGTGGCCCTATGTTTTTGTTTTTAGAATAGATTCAGATTTAGATTTATAAAATAGTAGGTTATAATAAACACACACACAAACACAATTACAATGTCTTAAAATTCAGTACAATTTATTTAGATTGCACGATTCTTTTTGAGTAATTTCGGGAATATCTGACAAACGATATTGATCTTTTTCAGAGGACTCAACATCCTTTTTTTTAAAAAACCAAAATATCTAGTTGTGTAAAGTATATAGGCAGTCATGGGCGTACCTAGCTCTAGGCTTAAGGGAGAGGACAAAATTAGCTTTTGCCGTTCCTTGGGTGGTAAATCAAAAATTTTACTCAAAATTACTTTAATAAACTTAATACTACGTAAGCATACAAAAGCCAGGGGAGGGGCAGCTGCTCTCCCCTGCCCTCTCGGTACGACGTCGTCAGTCATGTAAATACACGGCTTAAAATTCACCCAACATACAACATGCGATGATGTTACAATTTCCTTTGCAATTTATCGAATTACCAAGGATGATGATTTTTAGGATCTTGATCAATTCAACACAATTAAAATTAAAATCATTTATTTACTTGAAATACCATACACGATCAGGGTTTTTTTTCTATATATATAATGTAAACATGTTTCTAAAAATTGTGTTTTTAATATCTATGGAAGCTAAAAAAATTCACAGTAACAAAAAGTTTTCGATAGTCCTTTCGCCGTTAACAGAAGCGATTATACAACACACAATCACAGCCTGTAAATAAAGTATAAACACCTACAATATAACAGAACAATATAGATATATTAATTATAATTTGAAGAGGGTAGGTTTTCAGGGTAGTTCCGCCCTTAGTAATTTGTTACTGCAATTAAGCCTGCAGCGGGTATAACCCTGTTTATGTAATACATCGCGATGCATTGAAAACATATAAAGTGTACCTATGTAATTAGCGATGTATATATTGTTAGCTTCATTCTTTAACATACTGTGTTCACTAATAACAACACCATAAATGTTAAATAAAAAAAAAAAAAAAAAATTTAAAATGTTTTTAAACACTGGCAACATTGAAGGTATTGCGGTGAGTTGACAGCTAACTTTGGGGACAGTTCAAATTGAGTGTCTTAAGGAAGAATGTGTTGATGAAGAATGACGTTATTTGTAATTTTTATTAAAAGGTTATCAGCGGAATTATTTGAAGACATTTCAAAACCTGTATTCTCCAACAGTTGTGTCGGTTCCCATTGTTGAGAAGATCATGTTCTACTCGTGACTTAATATTAAAAAACAAAACTTACTAAAACAAGATATTTAAAATAGTTGGTAAAGAATACAATTGCATCTTAATTGCTCTCCAAAACGACCACTATTATCTCATAATGGTTGCATGAGCAGCATATATGTCTAATCGATATGCGCGAGATCGCTTGTACGGTGATTGCTATCAACCAGCAGCATTCGCGACCTGCTAAGGCTGTCATTATAGCGTTCACAATGTACAACGCACATAGCACCGAGCGCGCGTGTTACCCTCCTGAGTTAGCCGTCAGATAAGTGCCGTTAGAAAAATTAAAAGGTGTGTAAATGAACACACTCATTACTGCAACTCGTGAATCACTCATGGCTCGCACGTTTTCTGTAATAAAGTCATAATATACCTAGTGATTATCACCACCCTAGCTATTTATAAGGAACATTAAACCGTGTGTCGAATGAACGCAACATACATCGGGACTCTTCTAAAGGAACTATTACAAATTACATTGTAAATTTTACTTTTACGTTCGTGTGCTGACATTTGTCAAGGGTTTATATCGTTTTAAAACTGGGAACAGTGACATTACAGGGTGACCACAAAATATTATAAAACTATTAAATTATTTTATAACAAACTTTTTCTTATCACTTATCAGGAATCCTTTTGAGCCCAAGCATAGACAGAACATTTGTATTTTTATTCCATAAGATGTATTAAACTGACAACCTTATAAACCTTTAATTTACTAAATCGTGTCAAATTCAATATCTTTATTTCATAAAATTGATTATCAATTATTCGAAATCGTCAATTTAATAAATAATTGTAATTGTATACTTTATTTTATTGTTTACGCGGGTGAGTTTAAAGTAACCAGTCAGTCAGTCAGTCACAAATTTAGGTATCTTACTAATATTATAAAGGCGAAAGTTTGTGATAATGGATGGATGGATGCATGTTTGTTATTCTTTAACGAAAAACGGCTGAACGGATCTGGATTAAATTTTGCACAGAGATAGATTATAGTCTGGAAGAGCACATAGGTTACTTTTTATCCCGGAAAATGTACGATTCCTTTGGGATAGATTTCACCAAAATTTCCACGCGAATGATGTCGCGGGTAACAGCTAGTATATGCGTCGGTATGGAAATCTGTATCAGTTAACACATTCATAAGAACCCTTTAAAAATATGTTTCATCGAAGTTTCTTTCAGACAGCTTCCGGATATTTTCGATAGCGTAGTCATACTACACTGTCTGCCTGTTAATCTTTATTAAGGGGCATTAAATGTGCATTCATCGAACCTCTATGATTTGCCACACGGGATTTGCGCCAAATTTATGTTGCACACGTAATGTTTAACTGCGTCCATTTATTGGCCTGTCATCGTTTATTGGGTCATTAGTTGAAAATTGACATGATTTAAGATAATTAAAACATATAGGCGAGATTTGAAAACCATAATTACGGTTTTTAAATCAATATTCATAACTCAAATGTATATACTTGTAAATATGGAGTTTTCTTTCGTTAAAGAGAAATATATAGTATTAGTTAAATATATTGTTTTCTAATATAGCATAATGCTTTGAAACTCTATCAATACTCAATTTGACAGTCAGTATCCTGACTGCTAACCCAGAGGTCGTGGGTTCCATTCTCACCCAGGACAAATAATTGTGTGATGAGCATGATCATTTGTTCTGTGTCTGGGTGTAATTTTTCTGTCATATATATGTATTTAGAAATATATAAGTATGTTTATCAGCAATCTGGTTACCATAGTACAGGCTCTGCCTAGTTTGGGATCAGGCGGCCGTGTGTGAGATATGTGAAGTTATTTTTATTATTATTAATTTTAAAAAAATATACATACCTGTGCCTCTCCTACATGATTGATCGTTAATGATATATTACAGATTTACATTATCTCAGCTGCGGTGATGAAATTTGATACATTATTCTTTCTTTATTTATTTAGATCATACGTTTGTACCGAAAATCCATTCGTAATGACAAAGATTATAGAAAACCTAAAGCCAATGGTACTTTTTAACCCACTTAAAAAAGGAGACGGTTCTATAGAAGGTGCATACAGAATGGTATCTTTCTAAAATATAGCTAACCAGCAATTCCCCCCCGGCTGCGCACGGGTAGCAGAGACATCTTTAACAATCATCAACATATTTCAATCATTTTACACAAAATCTTAACAAATTATACACCTAAACGTTCCTCATGAATTACTCTGTCTATTAGTGAAAACCGCATGAAAATCCGTTCAGTAGTTTTTCTGTTTATCACGAACAGACAGACAGACAGAATTTAATTTTTTAGACTTTAATTTTTAATTATCTAGTGTTATCTGTGTTATGTGTTACCTTAGGTTTTGGATTATTTATCTTTCAGAGACCTTTATTCTTAACTTTTTTTACAGAAACTTTCACTCCGATAGAGTACGTGTAAATCCTAAACGCTCGTCAAGGATTTTTGATAGACTGCCGCGAATGAGTAACTCCATAACACACTGAAAATCAAATCTTATATTCTCAACGTACAAATCAAACTCCTTTGCACTTTTTTTCCTTGCGTTGCAATGTGGAAATCGTAACAATCAAACAGAGCTATAGAGGGATTTATTTATTTTTTATGGTCGAACAAATTCGCGGAGAAGTTAGGGCGGGGGCGTATAGGGGCGGCATCTTAATGAGATGCGGCGTAAACATTGAATACTATTCCTTAGGGTAAAGCTGTGGATCCACCCTTACTACACTTTTAAAATCCGACATATTTACACACTATTTCTTAATTTTTATTTGTTTATGTGTACTGAAAAAAGTTCATATCGTTGTTAATTGAAAAGGGTAAAGTAAGGGGATTAATATCATTGTGTTGTATTATTATTATTCTCTTTATTCATTTAAAAAAACATATAAATATAAATATGCACATAAAAATATATAGGTATTTAAAAATAGTAGATCACCGACATCGGGTACACAGACCAAGAAATCGGTGGTTAGGGCTCCAAAGACAGGAAACACCTCACTGGCCGTGTCGAGAAGACCTGCCTTCTGCAATAGTCCCTTGATCCAGTCGCCTAACGCGAGCCTCTTAAGGTGTTGATCAAGGCTCTTGGCTATCAATCCATGAGCATATGACAATCGGAACACCGAATCGCCATTCCACATTTCGACAATCTCGTGAAACAAATCCAACTATATTATTTGTTTATGTTTTTCAACTTTCACGAGGTTCTCCTCATGAGGCACAGCGATATCGGCGATCATTACACGGCGCTCTAATCGGTCTATCACCACTATATCAGCTTTATTTGCAACAATAGTTCTGTCAGTGATGATAGACCGATCCCAATAAAATGTGGCTCTACCATTTTCGAGAACTGGGTCGGTCACAAATCTGTAATATCGTACCTCTGAATTCACAAGGTTGTATTTAAGGGTAAGATGTTGATGCACAATCCTAGCCACTGGGTTTTGTCTGCAAATACTCGCCGTTGACGAGACAAGAGCAACCAGAAACAATATGCGTGATAGATTCACCGGGACGGTGGCGGTGGTATACTCGACAGATGTCAACCGTACCATCTTTTAAAATATATTTCCGACAGTTATTCGTCATAATAACTTCTTCCATAACTGCAAAGACAAAAGCTTCGGTTTCTCCGAAAAGGTCACCAAACCGTAGCCATAATGTGGATGCTTTTAAGTCAATATCAGGCAAATTTAGGACCCGATAAAAACGACCCTGAAGTGCTTTGCCCTTCAATACCTAACTGCGATCATTAGTATCCGAACTCATAGACAAGACAGCTTTAGTGCACCCGATTCCTTAAAAAGGTGACCGCTCAGAGCCGTCCAACTAAAGGCCTATAGCCATAACCTCCTTTTTCTCCAAGATAATGGAATCCATTATCAAATCCAGCTCCAGCTCCTTCGGTACTTAGAAGACCACCAGCTTCAATGACCGACAATACGGTTTCCGTCAGGGTCGCTCAGCTGGTGATCTTATCGTATACCTGACTTACCGGTGGGCACAGGTGATCAAGACCAAGGGGGAGGCGTTGGCAATTAGTTTGGACATAGCGCAGGCTTTTGAGCACAAAGCGCTTCTCTCAAAGCTTCCTTTCTATGGGCTTCCCGAGAAATTGTGCAAAAAGATTACCAGTTTTCAGATATGCTGCAAATCAGAGTGATACCTTTTAAACCGGCCGTACCAACATTTCCCGGGAATACGTTACCGTGATCCAGACGTGTGTCCGAATTCGAAGTATGGCAATCGTCGATTGCCAGGATATTTCAGCTCAGCTTGACCCCTTGGCGTTGCGTAGAGATGTAGCTTCACTTTGCATTCTTTATCGCCTGTATTATGGTGAGTGCTCCGAGGAATTGTTCGGACTTATACCGGCCGCAGCGTTTCGCCATCGTTCAAGTCGACAAAACTATGATCCCCGTCACTTGGATAATTAGTAATCCACCACTGTGCGGTTCTCTAGAAACTTTTTGCCTCGCACAACCAATCTGTGGAACAAATTGTCGCCTGCAGTATCTCCGAACCGATACGACCTTCAAACCTTCAAGAAAAGAGCATGCTCATACCTCAAAGGCTGGCCACGCACTTGTGACACTTGAGTTGCAGGTGATACCATAAAAAAAAGACGTTGAAGTTTTTGTTATTTCAGGAATCGTAGTAGTGATGATGATGATGAGTAGATCGTTTAGGAAAAACGTTTTAACCCATTCGGAATGGTCCTGAAATATTATACAATAAGTCATTTCAAACAAGAATTTTCTTCATTCCCAGTCATTAGTTATTTTCTCAACAACTGTGGCTTGGCTATGGATTGGTATTCAATTGACGGCCGGAGTAATGCTGCCTATTGGAAAAATCAAGTTTTATATTTAAAAGTGGACGTTTTATATCTGAGAAGATAGAATAATTATAAAATAAAAATATACTTTTTTAATAAGTCTTGCCCGTTAGAACCAAATCCTAAGAAATAAATTCTAATTGCTTTGTGTCCAAAACAATTAACAGGATGCAATAAATTTCATAACACATACCATATTTCGTTTCGTGGTTATCATACGACACGTCATACGTATGTCGCGGGCCAGCACGCGACTATGACAATGTGTGGTTCAGTGAAAATTTTTAATTATTCATCGCAATGTTTGGACAGGTGTGTTGCCGCCCTAAATACCGACTTCACGTCCAAGACTCTTTTAATTTATTGTATTTGTGGGAATTAATTGAATGTCTTTTTAAAGTTGAAGACAAAACAGTTGACAAAAATGCGTTTCATTTTGAATCATTTTATAATGTCACGCGCTTCTGTCCTATGTAAAATGTCGACTCCGCTCTAAAGAATACTATTGTAGGCAAGTGTGGCGAAGTGGTTCAACAATAAATAGCCTAGCCTTACATGAGACGCCATGAGTAACTATCGTCATTGGTCCGTCTCGTTTAAATATGAGAAAAACTCAGACAAATTTCTACAGCTTTCTTGCACGTGAGTTAAGTAAAAGTTAAGAAAAAATGTTTCTGGCAGATCACAAGAAAATAATAAATAAATTAACATCCGTTATTTTCTCGTGATCTACCTGAAAATATGACAACATTGTAAATGAATTTTCAAATACATATTTGAATTTTTTTTATGCCTTATGAACCACATTATTTGAGAAATGGGTATGCAAGATGAACCTGTAGAAGTATCTACAGCGTGGGTCATCTTAAAACCAACAATCCCTTCAAACATACTTAATTATGTATTTATACGGGAATTAACACGATCACGAAATAGTCAGTCAGCCTGTGACCACGGCCAGTGCAACCTGGTCGAAACGTCAGGCAAATCAGAGGTATCTAATACCTATTTCGTGATCGCGTTAATTCCCGTATAAATACATAACTAAGTATATAATGGAACGCGAAAGTTTAGAAGTTAGTACTCTTCAAACATTTCATCTTGAAATTATAATTTTCTATAAAAATACTAAAATATTTTACAAATTAAACATCGTTTTCGTCAACTTTTTTATTTGACTAACTGAACTAATAACCCAACCAAAAACCACCTTAGAAGCCTTGAAGGGTTATGGTGAGGCAATAGCCGTATCCTTAGACATATATACTGCTTGCTTTCGAACTTACACCCACTTTTCTAGATGTATCCTTTTACCGATTACTGACTATCGAAGGCTTCTGGGCATGACCGTCACGTCCAAACTTAATTTCGGTCAATAAATTAGTCCATGGCAAAGATAGCTTCCAAGAAATTTATCATTCAGTCGTTTCGAAGGTCTGGTGGTACTTCAGGTCTGAATAGCTATTTAATCTCCCAACAGCTCAAGTTTGACCTTGCATGGAGTACTGCAGTTACCTTTGGGAATGCTCAGCTGAATACCAAATTCAAGTTCCGGACTCTGTTGACTAATAATTCCGTAAGCATATAAAGGACAATGTGCTGACAAATAGGGAACTTCATACTCTTGAGCATCGTCGTAAAGTCGCCTGCTTATCGGCAGTCTATTCACTTTGGTAAGTGTGCGAAAACTCTCATTGAATTAATTGAACCCTCACCATTCCTTCATCGGACTACTAGACTACTGTTGTTGACTTAGGTTCCATCCTTTCATTGTCGAAACATCAAAAGTTCCTTTTTGGTCCGGGTCGACAAAGTCTGGAATGAACTGCCTCCGTCTATTTTTCCATAGAATTATAATCCGGGAACGTTCAAGATTGGAGTGAATAAGTTTCTTTTGGATAAGCGTGTACCAGTTTCGTCTTTATCGTTACTTTCTATCAGGAGAGTTGAAAGACAAAACCATATTCGATTATCCATTAAAAAAAGAACAAAACTGTTAATATAGATAGATTGCGCAAAACCGGGTGAATGGAAAAACACCTTCATCCAAAGAATCGTGGTTGACCACCATTTTTGCGTTTTATCGTATAGGGTTTGCAACGAGCTAGAGACATCACTGGTATTACGAGTTGCAGGTACCGGTTACGTTAGTAGTTTAAAATAAAATAATACAGTCGGCTGTTATTAAAAAGAAGTGTGTTTTTTTGCTGGCTTATCCTACAGGTCTCTTCGAAAGTGTTGCTATGTGAAACTTGAGCTGTATATGACAAAACTTACAGACATACAAAAAGCACATTCACCAATACACTTTTTTTATAACACGTTGACTGTCCGCGCCCATGGACCATTCAAGTGTATTCGCGAGGTCACACGTTACTCGCTAGCGAGTCAACTCGCGCCAGTATTTACATGCGACACTCGCATCTATTCGTTATCGCGCGACTCTGCAAACATCGTTCGTTCCATTAGTCCAGTTCTTTATTCAAATTCTGTTTGATCATTGGTCGGTCCGCAGATAAAATCAACAGATAAGTCTGTACCGTGTGTTTGCTTATAAATTTTAATTGTGACCTAATGGCACCGTTGTAGGATCTACCGTTTTATATTAGAAACGATTTGTAAGTCACAAATAAAGGTAAAGATTGAGTAATATTGGTCCAGAATATATATCTATTATGGAACTTGCTTTGCGCAGATATGTGCTAGCGTTAAGGTCATACATTTCGTTGTTCGTTCCTAAACCGATGACTCCATTAAACAAATGTATGAATATAATCACAACTAATCAAGTCGTAGGAAGTTACACGAACATTTTATATTTAAGTGTAAGATGATAAAGGGTTAAGATTTTCCCCATGGATTAGCCCTTAGATAAATATATAAGTGTACTCGTTTCTCTCGTGATCTATCAATCAGCCCATTTTAGTCCACAGCTGGACATAGGCCTCTCCCAATGTGCGCCATAGCGCCCGGTTGACCGCCTTCTACATTCAGACCATCCCAGCTACATTCTTTAGGTTGACTGAGGAGTTTTAGTCATCGTGGCTGGGGGTGTCCCACCATCCTCGCCATGCCCGTAACTTATTCCAAACCGATATCTATATATAATGATAATATATTAGATGTACTAGTCTGAATATTTTATATTTATATATCAATCACCTCCTATCCTATCCTATCCGATCACAAATTTAGATAACATTTGACATATGGATAAGATGTGTATACGTAATTCGAGACATAGAATAGGGCAAACCCTATTCTATATTACACATAATATATTAAATAAGTCCATTAGACATTGTTACGTCTATTGGTGATGGTGACGTGTAGGTATATTACATAAACATAGTCTATCTCCGTGTTTCGTGAACTTAGATTTATTTTAAGTAATTCGTTTTTTTATTATAAAAACATTCAATTGCAAAATACTGACAGGCACATACCAAAAAAAGTTTCACGAAGATGCAATGTAATTTTGCCAAGTTATAAAGGTAAAAAAAGTCACTGAGTAAGTAGGAGGATGCTTATGATGGCAATATTCTATTACCCGCTTTTGCTCGTCCAAGAAGCAAGTCTCATCTTACAAAATTAAGTTTCAAATATTAAATTCGCCTTTATGAAAAAGATACACCGTTCCGTCTTGGTAGACTTACTGAACGATGTTAAAGTAGAATACATATTTTCAGGTAAACTAGCAGTTGTTTTAGCTCACGTTGAGTTAAATTTATATATATATCTATGTTGAAATACACCTTTTAATTTACAGATAGATTTATGTAAACTTTACTATCTACTTCAGATTTGGTAGATACTTTTTCTTTGATTTATATATTTACACATAAATGGTCTCTAGGTTTTATGTCCATAATGCATATCGAAATAAAACCTAAAAAATAATTAAATAATGACGATAAAACAATAAACTACTAAAAAACTATTGATTGTTTGATGATTTATGCCGCGTTCCAATAAACAAGAAACGATTCGTTTTGCTTACGGACGGTAAAATTTCATTGAATTTTCAGTGAAAATTTTACATTCCGTAAGCAAAACGAATCGTTTTTTGTTTATTGGAACGCGGCATTAGTCAAGAGGTACACATTTTTACGCGATAACAAAAAGAAAATATCTATTTATTCAAAAATGAATCCCTATTTCCACAAATAATAATTTCAAGAATTCCAACGACAATGACTTTATTATTATAGTATATTCTAATTTGCTGTTATAGTAAATAATTCAGTATTATTCTAATGTATTGAATACAGATTATAAGTTATACATCAAAGTGTTCAAGGTTATCAAAGCATTCTAAAAATAAAGACTCACCCTAAACACATCCCACACTGTAATTAAAATTGAAACCCATACCCTCAATTCATTTAAATGTAACACCGCGAGAATTGCGCAATAAAAAAACAATGCTTGTTCGTCAGGCCCCTGCTCTGGTAAAGGGGACTTGCAAAATCACTGCGCATCACGAGCGAGGGCCATGAACTGGGGGAGGCCAGGGGAGGGATTGCAATAGAAATCAAGGCATAGTCCGCAGGATTATCTCTCATTAGCACGGGAACGCGTTCGTGCGTGACTGTACTTGAATATAGGCTGTCGGTGTATATGTGTTTTTGTTTTTATTAATTAATATTTACTGTTCTTGTTATTACGCAATCTAATCTGATATCTAAGGATTTAATATACCGGTAGCCTAAAACTTAGTGAATTTCAGGATATATTTACGCACAATAAGAGTGAAAATTGTTATTACAGATAATTTTATGAATATTTTGTTATTAGATAGGCATATACTTAAGATTTTTATAACAAGGGCGAGATGCTATTGTACTGTTTATTCCTAAGGAAGGAAAGTAATGCTGTGCCTTTTCACTCTTACGAGACTCTCTCTCTTTCTCTACTCTTTAAGAGACTCCCTATCAGTATGAGAATGAAACAAGCATGCAGCTCTAAAGCTCTAAAGATACCAACTGACTTTCACGCTTACCTCACTTACTCTTGGGTCCAAGACATTGAGAGTTCAGGCAAGATAGTGACTGCTAGGCTTTCGATAGGTATAGGATAGCTAGTGAACTAGAAATTACTAGTTTTGCTACTGTCTCATCATTTTGTAAATACTATACGACTCTTTGTGTAATAGAAGATTACAGAATTAAAGAATGTGTTCTAAGGAATTATTTGAGATATAATTATAATATATGTTATTGCACGCCACCTGGCAGGAGTTTAAAAAGACGAAGAAAGAAATAACATTTGTAGACATTTAAAAATTAATATAATACAACCATTTAGCTTAGCTAGACGTGGGGTAACACATTAGTAATATCATAATATGTGACCCACGTTGCTAATATTCTTCTGAATAAAATAAAAATAGAAATATATTTATACCAGGCATGTCGTTCGAGTAAGACCCGTTTCAGCATTTGCCGGACTTAGACTAGCTTCGGTTTTCAACTGGAACCTATTTTTTTACCAATCAGCGTAAAGTAAGATCGTAAAATTAAAAAATATATATATAGTACTTACCTATCTAATAGGTTCTTCCAATCACTTTAAAACCAGGAATCTAGCTTGTACATACATAGTAAAAATATGTAGTGCTGCATAATAAAAAAGAAACTTACCTAATTCCGCTTATGTATGTACTAGCAACCCGCCCCGCCTTCGCACGGGTAGTAGAGACATCTTCAACAATCATCATCATATTTCAACCAATTTACACAAAACGTTAACAAATTATACACCAAAACCTTCCTCATGAATCACTCTGTCTATTGGTGAAAACCGAATGAAAATCCGTTCAGTAGTTTTTCAGTTTATCGCGAACAAACAGACAGAGAGACGCATTGGGAGGCTTTGTTTTACAATATGTAGTGATTTAGCAGGCCTATCTTTAAAATAACACTTCTTATAGTTAAGACAATGTTACTCATTAATAATGAGTAACATCGTACATAATTCTATAGATGATAATGAGTCATTATCCTATAGAATTATGTGCAAGGGTTATTACGCACACTGCGACTTTTACAAGTATTAGATCAGTCGATAGCATTGTCTTATTCTTAACTTCTAGTCAAGTGTGTCACCTACACAATCGATACGGCACACCTAGAAAAAATATACCATCAATCAACTATTCACAATCAAATCAATACATCTGTAACACCCACATCAAAGATAACATTTAACCCCAGTACTAAGCCAGATAAGTACCCCCGCACACTTGCGCTCGCCCATTTGTCGCAACAATACGCTACTAATCGCACGACAAAGGCACGGTTTAGATATAAATACAAATCGTGTTGTTTTCGGTCGGCACCCCTCCGAGTTTTAAGGCGGATTTCACATGTGACGACAGTTTGTAGCGAATTTTGAAGGAGGGCGGAGGTTCCATTTATGATTTGAGTATTATTTGACATAATAATTAATTTGGAGGTCATAATAATTTTGATTTTTTTGATTATCTACTTTGATGTATTTTTTTTTTATTGACTGGTTATACAATATAAATAGTTCACATAATCAATCTGGTACAAATCATCTTTTAAGACTTCCAAAAGTTATTACTTTGATTAATTATGTTCAGCGATGGCAGCCGTACTAGTATAAACTGTATGACAGCTGCCAGCGCCTGTAAAGCAAACGTTCGTAAAGGACCAACGACGTAATACCTTTGCTTAGATCACTTCAATTTATTTCTAAGTTTAAAAGAAGTTTTCAGAAAAAGCCCATGCGATAAGTTTGTGAGAAAGTCTTTTTATAAAACATAAATATTTTGGCGTGAAAAATCGCCATTTTGATTTTTAATATAATAATTTTTAATGATAAAATATGTTTAATCGGTTAGTTAGTAGACGAGGGAATATAGAGATGGACTTACATACAGGTCGAACACTTAACCCATCCAAGTATCCAACCCATGTTTTGGCTTCGCAGTAAGGCATTAATTCCCGGTACATATAATACTAGTTAAAGCAAGCCTCTTTTGTTTGTCTGGGGATTGTAATATCAACAATTCACCGCTAGTTAGGCATGATTAGATCCTACTAAATGAACCAAAGGCAACCGAATACGTAAAACTATAAAATATTATAGCTTAATATGTAAAAAGGTTCGATATCACTTTTTATATTGTGCAAAGTACACAAGTAGAATAAAAAGCTGCAGTGTTTTTTTTTTAAGTGAAAACTTCTTTTGTTGCGTGGCGTTGTGCACTTTTTGGGATGGGTAAAAAATGTTAAACTCGCGTCGGGACACGTGACCCTGATCGAAAATTCGTAAGACGGAGCCACGGAGCAGAGTTTCCTAAATTTAAAAAAATGTAACATTCGAAATTTAAACATTTATGAGCGGCCAGGAGTGCATAACTTCCAGTGTTCCTTCTTTATACATTTAGATATGTCATTACCTACTTTTTATTTTTAACCTAATTATATATATACAGATGTGTGTGTGTGTGTGTGTGTGTGTATATATGCAAATACATTGTGAAGTTATGTTTTCACTTCTGACGTGCAGTCCTACGACTAACTATTTTTTTTTTAATTATAGGATTCATTATTATTTATTTGTAAAGAATCCTATAAGCACCTCTATGGGAGGGCATGGAGTGCAAAGATTTTTATTATTCGCATGTGATGCTGATCCGGGCAGGATTACTGCGACACGATAGAATAAATTATCGTTGTTTCATTGGGGCAGTATGTTTAGCACCATTTCAAAATTAGGGCAGTGCAGCAGTATAACCATAGACTTAATATGGTTAGACTAGAAAAATTTCGGCCTATTTTCATGAACACCTGTAGCCTATACTAAACTTATCCATCTCTTAGAAAATAGAGATAAGATCTGATTTTTTAATTTAAAACGGTAATTTCATACCCTAATTTATGTAAAAGCGTAATCAAAAAAGTAGGTCCTTTCATTTAGTTGCTAATAACATACGTCATAGTTATATCCGTGCATAATATCCATAAAAAAGTAAAAATGCAGGTCAATAAGTTAAAGGCAGTAATTCAGTTTTACTGCATAAATGTGTGACTGTGTTATTGAAGTTATACTTCTTTTGGCGCGTTATGGAAAAATGATGAGAGTAAATTTTTACGATGCGCGCCCACACCGTCACGAAAAACCGACACCCTGAAGTTAGCTAGTCAACATTTTAGTTTAAAAAAAAGTTACCAACTTCACGTTGGTGATAAAAATGATTTTTACATATTACTTTGAGTACGTTTGTAGAATTTGAGGTTAGTTGACGGTATGTATTATTTATTATGATATTTAAATTAACTTTATTTAACTAGATAAAAGTATAACTTCTTACGTGCGTACATAAGTACACACACACTTTTTTTTATGAAAAAAGGATTAATCGATCTGGTTCAAAATCGGTCACGGCGCTTTCAAATCAGCAGCAGATCGCGTGCTTTGAAAGATTCACAAAACATAAAGTTAGGCCTGTCTCATCTATGTCTATAAATTACTATGACAATGCTACACTATGGCATGTCTTGGGTCGAAATGTAGAAATAGTGCCATATGTGGAGCTTGCGTGTTTATTTTTAATTTGATTTAATCGAGTCCGTGATTAGTAATCTTATTACGTTTTACGCCAATTAATATGTAAGGAAAATGTTAAACTAAGTTCAAAAGAGGGGAATGTAAAAAAATAGGTATAACAACAAGTTACTAATAACAGGAATGAGTTATGAAAGGTCCTATTTATGTATGCGGCCTTTTATATGCTGATGATCAATCAAGTCCTTTTCGCGTCATCAGCAGAGAGCTTGCAGGAAATGGTAAAATGCATTAATGGTGCATTCAAGGTACGATAGGTTCATGAAAGTGAACGCAAGTAAGATAAAAGCTATCGTTTTTTGAGAAGAATAACTGAAAATAATATTATGATTGAAAATGAACGTGTAGAACAAGTGTCAGAGTTTATATATTTTTGTAGTCTGTTTCGAGGAATGAAAGATGCAAAGGAGATATTTAAAGTACAGTAAATGCGGGTACTCCTGTGGCTGGCGCGCTACATGCCTTTATGAGCGGTCAGTCGGTGGCGAAGAAGGCGCGCCTGACAAATAATGTGCTGGTGGCACCTTAATGTAAACAATACCGTAATATAGCGGGAGTTGCGTATGGCAGAAAAATGACGAAGTAGAACAAATGCTGTTGAAATGAGATCATTGCAAAGTATGTGTGGAGTAAGATTGGTTGACAAAAAAAGGAATGTAGATATTCGGGAGCAGTGTGGTTTGAATGAGGACATAGCGGTGAACATTGAAAAGGGTTTATTGAGGTGGTGTGGCCACGTAGAAAGAATTCGTAGGATAACCGGTAGGGGTCGACCACGCAGAACATCACCAGTTGGAATCCTTAGAATCAGTTCACAAAAAAATACATGCGAAAATGAGAACCTCCCCTTCTTTGGAGTAGGTTAATAATAAACATTACAACTGCAATAAATAAATAAATCCTTCTCTATTACCATACTCATAATAAATAAACCTATTCATAGAGTACAAAATAACTTTATTAATATGAACTGAAGCGTACAAAACCAAAACAAACGGTATACCTACCAAGGAATTTCACGCGCAACTTATTCAATTATTCTTGGGTACAACAAACGGGGCGAGGCTCGACTCCCGCGCAAGTATAATGCCGTATTACTGACTGTTGGGGCGGGACAATGATTGTCAGCGGCTAAACGCCTGCGGTATTCCGGCTTACAGATATAAATAGGGGCTGTTTTAATAAAATGATGATTATTGAGATGTGTATAAATCATGTTTAAAATATTTCATTGTAATTTTGTTAAAATAAACATATGTAGAAAGAGTAACAAGGAAATAAAAATATATTGTATTTCCAAATTTTGATTTCATGTTCAAGAAATACAGAATTATAAATAGTAAAAAAAAAATGTGATTTGGTTTTCGTACCGAAAACGTTCAGAGATAATATTCAGAAATGATATTCTTGGTGATTATATAAATTATGTTCCTGTCAAAAATAATCAATATATATTATAAAACAAAGTCCCCGCCTCGTCTGTCTGTCCGTTCGCGATAAACGCAAAAACTATAGAACGGATTTTCATGCAGTTTACACGAATAGATAGAGCGATTCACGAGGAAGGTTTATGTATATAGTTTGTTAAGGTTTTGTGTAAATTAATTGTAATATGATGATGATTGTTGAAGATGTCTCTGCTACCACTGCGAAGACGGGGTTGCTAGTGTTTACATAAATATATACTCTTTTTCCCATTGAAAGAGGGGAAGTAATAATTTCACAATATTTCTTTAAGCGTGTCAAGTGCTTTAATGTTTCTAACGAAGTATTATCAGCTTATAATTAACGCGTTCAAGGTGCGTTAGTAAGATTAGCGGGAATTAGCGAGAAGAGTTCCGTGCCGATGGTGCCGACACGTGCAAGAAGCTTAGCATATGTGGATCTTCATATTTGTAGTTGTTCATTATTTGTAATAGATATATTTTGTTCTATTTAGTCATTCGAATACGCGTTAATCTACTCACACATCTAATGTACATACAGTAAATAAACACACATACACTCATACAGGCATAATAGTTTTAACAGAAACTACAACACTAATTAAAAACTATACAATTATTCATTTAAAAAAAGAAAAATAACATGAGTTTTAAAAAATAATATTGTAAATAATGTTTAATAAAAACAATTAGAAAAAGGTAGCAATTAGCGACCTTTAATAATATAGCAGTAATATCAATACAAATACATAAAATTGAAGTGTCTGTTTGTAACGTTAAAATAATTGTTTTTTTAAGCTCATACAATTATTTGCACGACACCTATGCCTAAAAATAAGTTTTTAAAATTTTTGTATGTCTGTTTGTTCCGGGTGATCTCCTGAACGGGTGGACCGATTTCCACGGGACTTTCACTGCCAGATAGCTGATGTTATAAGGAGTAACTTAGGCTACTTTTATTTTGAAAAAAATGTAGGGTTCCACGCAAAATATATAAATATGTACCACGCGAGCGAGTACTATTTTCGATCCTGTGATGCTAAACAAGTAAAAGTAAGTACTAGCTCTAATAATCTGCAAACGTATTCATAGCAACAGCCTGTAGCTATTTAACCCTCGGGCGCGCGCGTCTACACGGCTAATACTCCAAATTGAGTGACAGCCACGGTTAATAAAAGCGCCCATAATGTCCGCCATATGTCCGCACCCCTTGCACTGCACAACTGTGCTGTGATTTCTGACGGACATGCAGTTTGCATGTCAAAGTTCGAAATATTTCGGCCAATTATTTTTAAAATATTCAGAAGAAAATCAAAGACTTGCCTAACTATGTAGAGCCTGATGATACAAATGTTTTGCAATGCTCATTTCACGTTCGAAGTTAGCTTTTAGTCTGTTGTTTTCGCCAACAGTGGTTAACAGTTTGGCGATGTTTGTAATTATTACAACTGCATGTTTTTTTGGCAAAAAAATGGTTTTCGGTAGAATTTTTTACTTCTATAATTACAGGTTTTACTGTTGCAACCTAGTGTATTTAATAAGTGCATTTAATAATCCTATTTCTATCAGTTTTCGTATATTCATCTTTCTAATGTGCAAATATTATTTTGTTTTCAATCTCAAGTGTTCAGCTAAAATGTTAAAAGAAATTCACATAACATTTACGAGGACTTGATAAACAAAACGGACCAATTTAAAATTAACAGACAATTTTTGGTGAAGTTTAAACTAATAAAATATTCAATTTGAGCGGCAGAGCCCGCGGGGTCTGAAGTACCCGGCTATACTCTGGGGTATCACTCGGTATGGGGTACATGCGATCCCGCCGGGAACACTTGTACTAGCAGTCGGGGGGTTAAATGCGTAATGCGTAATTATTTTAGCGATAACAGCATATTTTGTGGACATTTTGTTACAAGAATGTTCTGTGAGCATGTGAATGGACTGTAAAAAAATATGTTGATTTAAACAGAAAAGTCATAATTACACTAAAGCTCGTCAAGAGTATAATTAAGTATAATCAGACATAGGCATGTTTTTTGAAGTGAAAACTTTTTTAGGCACGTTTGTGCACTTTTGCTATGGGGAAAAAGCACTGAACTCGTGACCATCAAGTACATCAAATACATACATAGATCCACTAGAGGGCGCTAATCTAAACATTGAGTTCTGTCAGCTCCTTATTAATTAATATCACCAACCTGCTAATGTGACGTTTTAAGTTCGTCGTTTCGTTTAAGTTGTCACTTTTGTCGGCAGTCCCATGACTACCTATTTTTTTTTTACAGAGGTACTATATAATGTATAAATCCATAGAACTTGCTGATTTCATTAGAACTGAATTAAATGTACACAAAAATTTTGAGCACTTATTTCAAGAAGAGCTTTTATACCGTTGTTTTATAAAGATCCCCTGACATTTCAAAACAAAGCCACTGTGTACAGTACCTACAGGGTATAAATGTTCCGCCAACACAAGTGGTTTGACAGCAATAAAATTCACCATGTTTTTGCACCACGCGCTCCTTGAACCTGTCAATTAGTTCTCCCTCGCAAGACAAGCCTTGCACGCACTCAGATATTGTGTGACTACTTTATTTCTAGTGCATGATGTGGGCGATTTCGATGCTGTCAAAAAATAAAGGTTTATTAAAGACTGACAAATTAATGAACCACTATGTACATGTACTTTAAAATTAATTAAACTTATTTACTATATCGGATAAAATAATAATAATAACTTGAGACACCTCACACAAGGCCGTCTGATCCCAAACTAGGCAGAGCCTGTACTATGGTAACCAGACTGCTGATAAACATACTTATATATTACTAAATACATATATATTATAGATAAATTATGCCCAGCCGCACAACAACTGGTTGTGCTCATCACACAATTATTTGTCCTGGGTGGGAATCGAACCCACGACCTCTGGCTTACCAGTTAGGATCACTAACTACTAGACCAACAGGCCAGTCAGAATAGAATAAAAATGAACTTTATTAAAACATCAATTAAAATATTGCTTAGGTACATCGTATGCACAAAGTGGATATGTCCAAAGGGCAGCTATATCGCATAACGCAATTTCTTATAAGCAATCTTTGGATGGACCAAAACGTCAAGAACTATGATAAATTAATAAAAAAGGCATATGGATATAAAAAAAAAAAATTGAGTTGAGAAAAATCCTTTGTTTGTACATAATGGATTGCCTTAATATAACGGCTCTAACGTACTAAATGTGAAGTAGTAGCCTTATACGAGGGCGACAAGACCACTACTAGTATTGGGCAAAGCCCGCCAGATGGCGTAGTGTTTACTCGCCCTGTTTGAGTACAACTTTGAATTTTCAACTATTAGTACCCCCCACACCTGTCGATGCTTGCGAATACGAATAACTTACAGATGAACTCGTGTAGAGAGAACAAGTTGACTCTATGTGACTCCATATTTGACTTTGTTGGACATACTTCCGTAGTTTGAATAATGTAAACTATGTTAAAATAGTGTTGGTGTTAAATTTGCACTAAGCGGAAGGCAGATACATCTATAATTATGACGCTATATGTTTCGTGAAACTAAAGGCTTCTATTCGATTTATGTATATGCAACCTTATAGGAAGTAGAGTACACTTGATTTCTGCTGGGATTGTTGTCATGTGACTGGAGAAGAATACTACGAACTACTATGCACTACTTAGTATTTATTGTATATTTTGTCCTGGTGTTGCCAGACCTGCAATAAATTATAGGGTTTGCAATGCGCAGATGACATTACTTTCAACCAGAATGTATGTTTTTTGAAGTGAAAACTGCTTTAGATACGTTTCTGCACTTTTGCTATGGGGAAAAAGCACTGAACTCGTGACCGTCACGCTAATAATACATATATAGATCCACTAGAGGGCGCTAATCTAAACATTGAGTTCTGTTAGCTCCTTATTAATTAATGTCACCAACCTGCTAATGTGACGTTTTAAGTTCGTCGTTTCGTTTAAGTTTTCACAAGTTATCAAAGCATACGGCCTACATGTTGATAACGGATTAAGAGTGACTATAAATAGTCGCAACAGGGTCGATAGGATTGACAAAGAACAATAGAAGAAAGGAAGATTGAATTCTTTGAAGCTCTGGTGCACTCCGCTCCGTCTTCGTCCTTACCAGTGCGACACGATTTAGCAGAATTCTGCGATTTTATCAGAATTAGATTCCTAATTTAGGGCTTAGCAGATTGTGTGGCATATTTGAAAACATCGCAGTTATTGGCAGAATCTTATTTTTAGAATATTATTTTTGCTGTAAACATTTATTTTATTCTGATTTGTGTAATTTATGCGTTTTTATTGTAGGTGCAAACGTTCTGTGCAAAAACGTCTATCACAGAAGAGACAAAGAAAGCTGAGATCAAAATATGTTAATTTCTGGCGGAACACAATTTACTATTTTAAGTTATGGATTATTTGAGTGAATTATTTGAAAAATATTTTCATGATTCAGATATAGCAAAATTGTTTTCATGCAAACGAGAGAAAGCTGCCGCATTAACATATAATGTTTGAAACCTGAAGTGGAGAAAGAAGTATCCACACTTGGTCGATTTCGTAAAGGCCATAATGATTTTGCATAAGTCCAATACGGCTTGAGAGAGCATATTTTTTCAAATGAATAATATAAAAACTGACATGCGGAACAAATTTAAAAATGAAATGTTGCTGCAATCTTACATGTCAAACAAGCAGTAAAAGGGCAGGGTGGGTGCGTAAATTTACCGCCATCACAAAACATTTTAAAGTTAGCACAAAGATCGACAGCTCTGTATAAAAATATTGACCACAAAATGAATGAAATAGTTCATCTAGTGAATATGTACAAAGGGCAGCCTTATCGATAAAAGCAATCTCTTACGAATATAGTAGAAATATAGTAGTATAAATATATATTATATGTAATATTCATTTGCAGAATTTTGACATTTAAAACAAAAACAAATAGCGGACTTTAGCAGATTTTAGCCTGGCAGTTAGCAGATTATTCAATTTAAATCTGGTCACACTGGTCCTTACATACACTCACGCGTATTGCTCGACGGAGTAGGCAGGTCATATTCCTGTTACTTGAGCTGGGTATTTCCGGAATGTGCGTGCCCTCTAATAATGTTTGTGTCTTTGTCCATCCGTTATAACTATTTAGTGTTTTTTTAAGTAAAAATTGTAAAATTCATGAAAATCCAATACAAAATGTACTAAAATACATTGATAGGTCGTGGTAGTTCCTTACACAAGCCCACTGCGGCAGTCGGGGGTGCACGCGATGAGCACTGATAACCATCGTCCGGCCTATAATGTACACGGCTGTTTGTTTAGCAGGCTACATTTACTGCAGTGCAGAGGCTTCAATAAATGCAGTAATAAAGCTTATGGAAATTACAGATTTATTTGTTGTAGTGAGTTATCAAAAAAGCTGATAGATACTGCATTTTGATTTTCATAGTAGTAGGTAGGTACTTACTGTGAAATTTTGTAAAAGAAAGAAGTCACGCATGTGTATTGCAACTGTCAAAGAAAGAATTCAATTTTTAAAGTGAAACTTCTTTATAATCGTTGTGATTTGAAATTCGATGAAACGAAAAACTCACACTAAAAAGAGACAAGCATTCATAAATAGAGCCTGCGAGAGAATGAGTTAGAATACAAGTATACAGTGTTTCCTATAATCTTTGAAAACAGACAAACATATCCATAAATAGGATTTCTCCTGCGAGAGAATAAGATAGAATGCAAGTTTACCATGTTTCCTAAAATCTTTGTACGAAGCCTTTAGGAAATGTGTCAATGTCAACGTGGTGTCATTTTTGTGCATTTGTGTCTTAAAATTCGTTGGTTAATTAATTTATGTTAATTATTCAACACATCTGTGCTAATTTGACCAATAACTTTTATTTAAATTATCTAAAATTAAATTTATTAACATTAGTAAATTATTTGTGTTGATTTTACTTTTTATTTCTCATTCTCTCGTAGGCTACTTTTCTGAATTTTCATTTCTGCCGTGTGTGAATTGCACACACACGCTTTTTTTTATATGGCACACTATGCCGATGTCGACAATTCTGCCAATGTCACTGTGCGATTTATATACGTGGAATGTTGAGAAAAAAAAACAATGTCCCGAATAATTATCAGTGGACTGAATGTTTGGACTTATTGTTGCGGTTAGTAAACAAAGAAAGAAGTCACTTGTGTGTAATTCAAATATACAACAGTCAACTGTCAGTTCGAGTTTGATCACCGGCCCTTTGGATTTTGCGTAATTTTTGTACTCACTATAAATTAATGTCACATGTTAAAGAAATCTGCAGACCAGTGCTATGAAATATTCTCGAAGGTTATCTATTAATATAGTATTCTTTATTAGTATTCTTTGATTGATATAGTATAAAGAAGTGATATTTATCTTTAAGTACATAATTCCTACAATGTATTCTTATTATTGCACGACCTTTCCTGAGGGTCATAGCGTGAAGATACAAAGTCTATAATCTTCCTCAATTATTAATACTTTATCCAATACAAAAATAATTATCAATAAAACAAACAATCAAACAAAAAATCTGTCAGTCGTAGGACTGCACGTCAGAAGTGAAAACACACACACATCTTTAAATATGTATCTGACAGTAACGGTCACGCGAGTTCAGTACTTTTTCCCCATACGAAAAGTGCCCAACGTGCCTAAAGAAGTTTTTTTCTCAAAAACTATTCAGCTTACTATATTAGTATAGATGCATTATATTATACTTAACTAGCAACCCGCCCCGGTTTCGCACAGGTAGCAGAGACATCTTCAACAATCATCAACATATTTCAATCAATTTACACAAAATCTTAACAATTTATACACCTAAACTTTCTTTATGAATCACTCTGTTTATTAGTGAAAATCGCCTGATGAAAGAAATTGTTGGCTAAGTTTGAATAAATAAATAGTCTAGCGTAGCGGACTATGACTTAACAACTATAATAGTGAGACCCTCTGTTTAATAATTTATTAATTGGACTGGACTTTATTTCCGCCATTTACAATCCTCACACACCCTATCCCTGGTATCCAAATATCTAATTATGATAATTGGCTAGCTAGTTACATTAATACTGTCAAGAAAATATTAATGGGTAGGTACTCATTAGACTTCGATGTAGATAGAAAGGTCTAAAAGCGACGGTATCTCGCTGAATGAAACCCATCTTTCAATCATTCCTTTAAAATAAAGTCAGAAAATAAACATTACCAAAAATCTTAAAACCTCTATAAACTATGTAAGAATTTGCATAAAGTAAAGATAAACAACCTTTTAACATGATGAAGTTTTAATCACCTGTTAAGACAACTTAAATATGAATGTCTAAGTATTCCACTATTCTACAATGTTTTTGAAAGCCATATACTCAAATTTCCAAAATAATAAGGTTATTTCATTGTTTTTTTTTGTGTATTCTCTCGCCACAGTAAATACTAAATATGGTATTGAATAATTTAAATATAATATCGAATTAACCCGTTCACTCTAAATTTTTTTAAAGAAATCATGTGGTTTACTGTTTTCTTTGACAAAGAATAGGCAAACGCACAACAAAGCCTTTACTGCAAAATGTCTGTGGAGAACATGAAGTAACGCACCGTACGTAGGACTAACAAACGACGATTTTAGCCAGTCAGATAAAATTGAAGACAATGTTTTGTTGTCTGTGGGCGTTGTCATAGTATTTGTAATAATTTAATACCCATTGCTTTGTGCTAAAAATAAAATTCTATTTTTACTTTTTGTCTAATAGTTGAAGCAGAATAAATACATACATTCCAAACAGTGTTCAAACTGAAAGATTTTAGAAAATAAAAAACAGAATGATATAGAAGCTTCATAATATTTTTATTGTTTTTCGAAGTAGTCTCCGTTCCTTTCAAAGTACCGTCGCATGCGATGGAACACTTGACTGAAACAGTGAGTCCATTTTTCTTTAGAGATCTCTTCCATGCCTTTTTCAAACGCAGCCAACGGCATCTTCAGGGTCCATAAAACGAATTCCTCTAAGTTTATCTTTTATTTTTGGAAAGAAATAAAAGTCACAAGGTGCCAGGTCGGGACTGTAAGGAGGATGACTAGCTCTAAACCTTCGATAGACAAATATTCGATAGTCGTCTGGCGGAGGGAGCTGGAGCGTTGTCTTGGTGGAGGAAGATCCTGCTTTTTGGGCGCTGCTGCCTAACATTTTCCAAGACAACTGGTAGACAATGACTGACATACCAATCTGCAGTTACAGTCTTTTTATCTTCTAGAACGATTGTTGCGAAATGACCCGTCCGTCCAAAGAATGAGGCAATCATCTTTTTCCCTTGACTTCTGCTATTCTTTACTTTTGTCGGCAAATATTCGAATGGAAGCATCCATTGCGCAGGTTGTCTTTTGGTTTCGGGTTTGTAACAATATATCCAGCTTTCATAACCTGTGACGATGTCATATACAGCGTTCGAGTCACTTCCGTCACACTTTTCAAGCATTGAGCGGCACCAATCCAAACTACGATATTTTTGATCTTCTGTCAAATTATGAGATATCCATTTAGTACAAAGCTTTCTGACGCCTAAATATTTATGTAAGACTTTTTGTACTTGACTCATACCAATGCCTAAAGCTGCCCAAATCTGTTGATATGTCACCCTTCTATCAGCTTCTATCATTAACCGCACTGCACCCACGTTTTCTTCAGTAGTCGCCGTAGAAGGACGTCCTTCACGAGAATCATCAGTGAGTTTGCTTCGACCACGTTTAAACTCATTAAACCAGTTGTAAACAGTGGCACGAGATGGGGTTCGTAACAAAATGCCAATCGAAGTCTATAGTAACATTGTTATTGAGTAAACCGGCATGAAAGTCGTAATAAATCATTGAGCGAAAAATTTCTTTAGTCAAATCTGTTTCGATGCAAGACAAACAGTTTCTAACTTAAAAAAAAAATGACGCTAATTTGTAAAAACAAATGACATGATAATATGAATTTATTAAAAATCTACAGATTCCCAAAGAGTTCCTAATTCGAAATTTAAATATGTTTTTTTAATTGGCTGCTTTTTTACTGGCCTATTCTAAAAACTTTCAGTAATTTCCTGTTTTCAAATTTAGATAGATAGTATACCTGTAATTAAGACATTTTTATTTTCTTGCTAATAGTCTTTACCAGCATCTAAACTGTCGTGATTATGAGAACTTACCAAAAATGTTAAATTCTACAAAAACGTTTCTAAGTATTTGCATGTTGTTGAATCTTGCAGTCAGAGCTACATTTGCAAAATAATGAAAAAAAAATTAAATATCTGTAATACATAGCGAAACAACGTAATAAAATGAAACGTGAATTACATAAACAGTTATTGCAAGAGTACATATTTCAGGAGTGAGGAGTAGATATGATGAAGAGTCCGCCGTCTGAATCTCAATAATAGCTGTGGAGGACCCTCCACCGGCCTCCCTGGAAAGCGATGACCATAGAGTAATTGACCACAGAGGTAACAATATACTTTTGTCACTTCCACTTAATTTTAAATAAATAGGTAATATGGCAACCAAATTGACGACCTTCTTGACGGTAAGTGTTTATTGGTTCGTCATTAGTTGCTACAGAAACCTCTACCCTGTTCCTTTAGTAGGTGGGACACTACTACTTAAGAACATACGAAACTACTTAATAGCTACTATTAATACTAAAATTACTTTTGTCCTTATTAGAATATAAATGTAGTTACTGTTGCAGTGTTTTCCTTTACACTTTGAGCGAGCCCTATTGTCTATTGACTACGAAATATATAAATATTTCGGCTGTTAAGACTAGGACTTGTAAAAATTATAAAATCCGTATTACCTGTGCATACTTACAGATTTTATGATTTTTCTAATGATGATTTTAATTACATAATTTCTTTTTTATGATTTTTCTCGATAGGAGTTTTCACAGAAAAAAGAATCCTGTTTCACTTCTGACTATACACACAGTATGTTATCATAAGTGGCGTATTGTCATACTGCTAATAATAGTAGCAGTAATGTAGTCTCTAATATTTATACAGTGTATCGTTATTACAAACACGTTATTTCATTAAAAAACAAACATAGAAGTGAACAATCTATATCTCTTTTCTGCTCTGTGAAGACAAGCGGTAGCCGGAGGGTTTAATATTAAAAATAAAATAGAAAAGAGCGATCTCAGTGTAGTGGTGCCGGTATTGTGTGCTTTTTAATAAATGCCTAAATCACCAGGAGAGGGCGCTGTTTGCAGTTATTGCATCCAAGCCGCTTTTTCCACTCGCCTTACTTTTTTTGAGAGTGTTTAATAGATTATCTGCTCTTTTGTGTTACCACTAGCTATAGATAATAAGGCAATCTGTTGGTTTTAGAGAAGTAAAAAAAAAATGTTTTTATAAACTGTGGTAAGAATTAAATGTCTCTCATTTCTGGCCATAAAATGTTATTGTTTTTTTTTCTGAGTTCAAATTTGGAGTGCGTTATGTGTCTAACAATATATCACGTAAAAATTTTAGTTAGTATTATTTTGCACCGTGACCAAAAACTGAGAGTTAAAATCTGAGAGTTAATTGGCATTTTGCTTCTTTCTGGTTATTTTTTTGAAGGTTATCCTTATCCTTCAAAAAATATTTATAGGTCCAACGCGTGTGGCTAATACCATAAAAGGTCGATTTGTATCGACCTTTTATGGTATTAGCCTTAGTCTTGTGATTAATACAACTTTGGAAAGTGAATCGATCAAAATTCGCTTACAGTTCATAAAACTCGAAGTAATGTGTTCTTTACGGATTGAACAGAAACGTATTGTTTAAAAATTACTACAAGAAGCAAAACAGGAAAAGTTTATTTTTGTAGCTCCTATATAAGCCTTGTGAATGATGACTGAAATTAATTAGTAACAGTTTAGTTGGAAGTAAGAAGTATCCTAAAAAGTTACCTACGGATCTTTGTTTTTGTGAACAAGGAGTTAAAATTTCATACAAAGTTTATCAAGAAGTCTCTGAGTGATGTACTTTACCTTTCAAAACCTTCAAGAATTTGCAGGACTCACAACACATAATCCACTCAAATCCGATTTAATAAGAGTGGTCTTCACGCTAAATCGTCTAACGCCACCTTGGTAGCGATATTTTTTGATCGGACGAGCTGCGATGACAGCGATTGCGCTAAAACTCTAGCGATATTTCTTGATTCGCGACAAAAAACATCTTGATTAATGTAAGAAGTTTACTGAATATGTTTGGGATTTCGCCGAAGGAAAAGAAATAAAACTGCGAAGAGTACGGCTCAGGGTGAAGTAGAAGTGAAACATCAGCTCAGAATGTTAATGACGGTTTAAAGAATGTAGTTGTGTGCACTTATCATGAGAGGTAAGGATTTACTGATAGGGATCCAGGACCTTCAGGGAATTGACGAGATGGTGGCAGGCAGGGGAACATCATCATCGGAAACATCAAGTAGTATCAAGATGACAATAGATCGGAAACATCTCGTGGGTTCAAGTACATCATTAACACATCCTCAGAGCTTGCATGAGACAAGTACGGTATTTTCTCTGGAAAAATAATTATTTTACAAATGCTTCGTTCAACCCAAAAAGCAGCCTAATTAAGAACCGCAGATTTCTGCTTGAAATAATTAAAACAAATCAATTTATTCATTGTTTGTTTGTTATGCATATAACCGATGTTATAGTTTAAAATGCGTACAACCGTAATCAGCCTGATTAGGCGTACAATAAGATTAATCATCAATCACTTAAAGTTAAGCTAGAATTATGATTATCGTTATTATTGAGATACAGAATTATTTGAACTAAGATAACATTTATACTAGAATTTAAAGGTTTATATCAACACTAGCAGCGCCTCGCGGTTTCACCCGCGTAAGTCCCGATCCTGTGGGAATATCGGGATAAAAAGTAGCCTATGCGTTAATCCAGGTCTCCAGCTATCTACATACCAAGTTTCATCGCAATCGGTTCTGTGGTTTTTGCGTGAATGGGTAACAAACATCCATCCATCCATCCATCCATCTATCCATCCATTCAAACTTTCACATTTATAATATTAATAATAATAATCAATGGGATGCATCAAATTATTAATATAGTCCCATAATATCTTCCGCCAAACTGTCCAGTATATAGATAATAAAAGTTACCTAACTGTAGATGTATCTTCATCTTTCAGGATATTGCAGTAGAGTAGGAACGCAAGAGCTGCTTAAGTAGAAGAGGTTGTTGAGTTAAGAATGGCAAATGATACCATTGGTGGTGCTAATGTTTATGGGCACCGGAAAGTTGTCCATGTGCCCTGAAAATGTGTCTTAAAAACCATCTGCAGATCTTTAAATGACAGGTAAAATAACCTGGTGCAGGTTTTGAACTGAACAAAAAAAGGCAATTTTTCGTAATAAACATTAAATTATGCAAAAACAGCTACTAAGAATACTGAAATTTGGGATTCTTAAACCATCCTCGAGGGGATTATATTTTAAAGCCGAATTAACAATAAACAAGTGTCGTGCTTGATCAAATTAATTTTATGAAATTAGTTGCAGTACGTGTATAACATGTTTCGTTAAAACTTTAGTGTCGTGTAATTATTGGTATCGCTGTGATTATGGCTCCATCAGCATCGAAGTTTTATTATTAACTCGTAGCATGTTCCAATACAAACTGTTATGGTATAGATGTTAATATATAAGTTAAAAATGGTTTTCTCCAAAAAAACGTCATTGGTGGATTTGAGGATGGGTTGCAAGAAAACATCTAGGTGCAGGTTAATTTAGTGCATTTAATTTCTGAATTAGCAAATCAAGATTCTAAGAGATAGATATGCAAACAAGAATGCAAATTATTTTAGTTTTTTCTAGAATAAAGATACCAACAAAATACCTTGACGGAATATGACATTTTTGGTGCCTAATACCCTGTTCAGCACAAAAACACACGCGTCTATTCAGCGCAGACGCTTTCGCTGCGTTGCCGACACCAACTTAGCTGGAGAGGTTAACAAGAATACTATTAATGTGTGACCCACGTTGCAAATATTCATTAAAAAAAAATGAGTTGCATGAAATTAGTTTTAACAAAATATTGCGCATGGTGCGAAACTATTCCAGTGTTATTAAATTAATGCATGCGTTTTAAAACTTGGTGTTTACACGTGAAATTGTAGGTGAAAATAATGTCATGAAATTAATTTTATACCACTGATTTCGTAAAGTAAATTAGGCTTAACCACCGGCATTTTTCTCGACAGCCGAATATGCGAGCCTTCATGTGTCCATCACGTGTACGGACCTTAAGAAGGAAACTAGTGATACATATATGCTTCCATAGATAATATTACTACGCTGCCTAAAGTATATACCTATACACTTCCGTTTCCTCGAGTATGCAAACGGAACCTTCCCTACATTATAATCACAAAGCCTCAGAGAACAAAGATGACGTGGAGTGGCGTATCAAAAACTGCATAACTGTAGACAGTTCCCATCAAAGCGCCACATACGTAGCACTTTGTCAGATGCCGCTTGTCATAGTACACATAAAGTAAAGTTGCAGAAATTCAATTCTTTTTAGACTTCGTTTGATGTACGAATTTGTTTTCGGGCGTAAATATCACCGTTTAAGTAGTGTTTCTTTATTATATTTAAAACTAGCAGTTCCCGCGCGGCTTCGCTCGCGTGTACTTATTTTTATATTTTGCGCGGATCCCTAATTCTTTTTCAAAAATAAAAGTAGCTTAAGTTACTACTTATAACACCAGCTATCTGCCTGTGAAAGTCCCGTGGAAATCGGTCCACCCGTTCCGGAGATTAACCGAAACAAACAGACAGACAAAACTTGAAAAAAAACTAATTTTTACTCATAGGTATCGTGCAAATAACTGTATGAGCTTAAAAAATCCTATTATTTTGACATTACAAACAGACACTTCAATTTTATTTATTTCTATGGATGGATAATGGAAGCCTTCGGACAGTCCGTATTCTTGTTTGCCATCTCAATGGCATAGAAGATTTCTGCTATTGAAAGTACCTCCATACTCCATAATTTAATATGAACTGGCGAAGTGCTTTTTTCTACTGATGAATAGGGCCTGTTTGCCTGATACTGTAACCTTCGCCTAGTGTTTCTAGACACTGTTAAGCGGTTATCATCCAGCGAGTCATGTAGAAAAATTTGTTAAGTATGATAGAAATGATTCTGATTAAAATTTTTGAAGGTCAATCTTAGTTGACCTTCTGTTATTCACATACGTTATTGTAACAAGTGATGTAGGATGTTCGACGTTCATGATCAAAGGGCGCGCCGGATCGCAACCACGTTGTTTGTGGTGCCTCTCCACGCGCCGGCCTCGAGCCTGCACTGACGGAATATTGATTAATATAGCTCCTGAAGCCCGTGTAGGCTTTCGCACTAAATAGAATTAGGTTAATTAAAGCTGTATATATGTAGTTGAACGGTACTTATGTCTATCGGTAGTTACTAGATTGTGCATCATGAGATTATGAAGCTTTATATGTGGTGATGTTGTAACCGAAACACTGATTAAAAATGTAATTTTATAGAAAATAATAAGAAAGCCTCATAAAGTAACAGCAGATTTTGAATATTGGCTGAAGTTCAATTTTCTTTTACCTAATCTTTAATATAGCTATTTGTAAAGTACTTTCCTCTTAATGCAATGATATTCTGACTATATGCTAAATCTGTATGATGTAAAGATTTCAGTGTGCAAAGAAAAAACTGGTGTTATTGAAAAAAAATGCGCTTGGCTTACTTCGCGGTGCAGTACAAACTTGACACCTGGCGACTCACTCCGTAATGGTGCGCAATTAACAATTTTTTTCTGTGTATGTTGTGCGATATCTTCGATTAGCAAAGTGAACATAATAAACAGACTAATACATAAGTTAAATCCTAAGAATGGTCCTCAAAATTTTGACCCAATCGATACCAAGATGTTAATGAAAGTTTCAAGTGGCATGACTAAAATGCATTGAAGTTTAAAAAAAAAATTGTAAGCTTAGTAATTATTTATTTAAGTAAATAAGACTGGAAAAACGCAAAACGTCATACCCAGCAAACATCACTATAGTTATGTAATACCGAAGTAAAATTGTACATGGCCAGTGTGGCTCGCACATAGTCGCTAACGACGGTTCGGGGAACGTAGCTACGTGACGTGAGCTCTGTGTTTGGACATCATAACATGCTTGTTTGCATACCCCATATAAGGAACACCTTTTTACCTTACCATGGATATCTTTGGAATTTCTCACTTAGTTCTTCTGATAGGTAGAACAGTCTACTTTAAAAAAAAACAAACACTTTGAAGCTACATCATCGTGTTGGGTTCTCCGTTGGTCGAGAAATAAAAGACTATGGACTGTATGTAGGCGCGCTGGTGTATTTGAAAGCAGGAACAAGGTGTTACAAATGTATGTTGAGCGGTGGACCGGTGTGTAGATGAGTGCCGTTGGTGGTGCTGCTGTCGCAGATGTACTCCCGCGCCCCTCCCACGTACAGCAGTACGGACGCGACGCGACTTCAGTCGATTTGCGTTGGCGGCCAATGTCGAGAATTGAATCGGCAGCGACACGGATGATGACGCCAATACAAAAGTTATATTAACTCAGTCAACTAAAAAAATCTAAATTATTAATCCTAAATGACGAACTACACCAAACATTTAAAGAATAACTATAAATTTAAAATTTAAACCACCCCCGATTTGAAAGTCCCTTCAACGATTACAAAATGCTTTACATCATTTTGGAAAAGAGCTCATACTCTTACACTGCTGGACCGATATTAACCAAACATAGCTAAGGACTACCGCAAGGAAACTGGCTTTCAAATGAAAAAAACCGCATCGAAATCCGGCCATCCGTTTGAGAGCTACGATTCCACAGACAGACATACACACACAGGCACAGACATCGACGTGAAACTTAAAACACCCCTCTTATTGCGTCAGGGGTTAAAAAGTAAGAATCGTGACGATAGGCCACTATGTAGGTACACTAAGTTCCTAAATTAGGTTGTTTCAATGGATGATTTAAATTGCTTCCTCGACAACTGCACTGCAACTGCGGTTCTGTGAGTTCGATCCGAAGACGTGATGTTACCGATTTACATTGTGTGGTTCAGCAATAGTTGTTCTGAGTATGAGTGTATCAGTGAACATCTGTTTCTAAAGAAACATAAATATGTGTAAATACACACTCATCACCCATGTAGTATAAACTCGCTTATTAGCAGTATGTTCAGTTAAAATTGTTTTATCCTCTGCCTGTGTTATAAGATATGGACTATAGTCAAACTCATTTTAACCGACTTCAAAAAAACACATATGTATGTATTTTTTTATGTATCTTCATAGATATTTCCGTCATCTATGGGCCGATTTTATTTTTATTTTTTGCTTGAAAGTGTATGCTACGAATAGGACGGGTGGTCCTATTCCTAGCATACTCGAAAACGAGGGAAACCCTTAGAAATTAAGGGTACATGTAGTGTGTTTGTTAACTTTTCTTGAAATTAAGCAACATTGAAGTTTCACGTGATTAATGTTATTGTTTTTAACCGACTTCAAGAAAAGAGGAGGTTCTACGTTCGTCTTTATGTATATTTTTTATAGCTCATTTAATCAAGTGCAGTAAGTTGCCAGACAAATTAAAAATCATACCAACTTATCTAAACAAAACCGATCTAACGTACTACAAGTTCGGTAACTTACATTACAGTATGCAGTGTTCTAAACACCATAATATCTACTCAGTACGTACGTACCCCTGACTAAAAATGGAAAAATAAAAACTAAAAAACCGGTCAAGTACGAGTCGGACTCGTGCACCGATGGTTCCGTAAAATATTTTTATTATATGATGTAACTAAAAATTTACGGTTTTCGCAATTTTTCCTTTATCTGTGCTATAAGACGTTGCTTCGTACCAAATTTCAAGATTCTGAGTTCACGGGTTCCCTGTAGGTTTTGATTCCCTTGCGAGTGTCGAAAATTTGCGGCATAAACGGCTGTATCTTTTGATTACGTCGGCTTAGAAGTTTGATTTTTTCACAGCTCTAAGGGAAAGTAGACTTGAGTATTTGATATAAATTCCAGCTTGATACCTCCACACGTTCCTAAAAAAAAGGGTCTTGACAGACAGACAGACGAACGGACGGACAACAAAGTGATCCTATAAGGGTTCCGTTTTTTCCTTTCGAGGTACGGAACCCTCCCTAAAAACAAGTTTGAGCGACTTCAAAAAACAAAAGGCACTGAAAAGTGAAAAATAATAATTGATTACGAACTTAGTTGAAAATATCACAATACATGTGTCACTTTTAATATAATAGTTAACATTTTTTTTAACATTGTAAAGGTACTAGGTACCTATTGTTCTTTTTGCACGAAGCAGAATATTTTCAATACCACGTAATTAAAAACAAAGAGGGAAGGGAAAAAATATTCACTATTTACTACATTTACCCCAAAACTCCTATAAAACTATTCCTTACATAACTAAAACCTAAAGTACAGGTGAAGACAAAAGTGTAAAACAACAATGCTAGGTTGCGCATAGTCCAAACAGTGAGATTACAAGCTCCGACCGGACAAACAGACAAACAAACACGGGTCGGACCTTCATTGGAAATTCTCAAAAACCGCGCCGTTGTCTCTCCAGCACCAATATTGACATTGGACAGTTATTGGCGGGTACATTCGTACACAGCGATCGTAAATTGATGTTGTGTTGTTGTAACTATTTTTGGCCGATATTGATAAGGTTGAATGAGTTTTGAGATATATAAGGGACTGTCGCGTTCACTAGACATATCAATTACATTTATTTTATACAATTAACTCGAAGACTCGAATTTGTGGGAGAGCCATGCTTCGGCACGGCCTCACGGAAAACCGGCAGTGAAGCAATCCTTGCAGTGCTTTTCGCCGAGTGAGTGACGTTACCGGAGGCCCTAACCCTTCCCTCCCCTCCCCCTCTTCTCCTACTCCCAACTTAGAAGCCGGCAACGCACTTGTGACTCTGAGGTGCAGGTGCCCATGGGTGGCGGCGTCTGCTCGTTTGCCATTACCATAAAAAAAAAGTAAGCTGCCATGTGTCTATAGCATTTGGCGCCAAATTTACACAGACAATGAAATTATCGTTTTTTTTAAATGGCTGCAGTTTTACAACCTAATTGGACTCACTTGTGAGTACCAATTTAGTACCTACTACTTACCTAGTTGTATAAAATATATTTTAGTCACTTTAAAAGTAGACTAAATGGAGTCTTTATAGACCACCGAAGCTTACTAATTAAGAAATTAAACAAATAAAAAGTATTTTTCTAAAATATTTTAATAGCAGAATATATATGCTTTAGCCTAAAAGGTGTACCTTAAAGAAATAACATTTAAATGAAAACGAGCATTTTTTTATTTTACTCAGATTTGAAAATTACCCTTTTCGTAATGGCACATTTCTGTAAATATTCAACTGGGTTGACTAAAAACCCGGACAAGTGCGATTCTCACCCGCGCACCAGGAGTTCTTCTTACCAAATTTCACGATTCTAAGTCAAAGAGACTCCATAAGTTTTGATTTACCTGCGAAATGTTACAATTTGATCAAATCTAAGTACTTTTGAATGCGTTGACCGCAGACATAAGTCTAGGTATTAATTTTAATTGATGCGTCCACGGGTTCCTGAGAAAAATGGTCTTGATAGACAGACAGATAGACAGACGGACAACAAAGTGATCTTATAAGGGAACCCTAAAATTACGTCAATTTTAGTCTCTTGATCACAATGAGATTAAATTTGACTTATTTTTTTAATAGAGCACACACTGAAACTGGTATACCGGTTCTAAAAATACTAGCAGTTCAAGTAACAAAGAAAATTCGTCCGCTATAACTAGGTACGAAACTTTTTTCACTTCACGACGTACAACATTTTCTGGCTAAATATTTGGAGACGAAACCTAAACAGCCAACACTAAAGCTAACGGCCGGTGTACCAGAAGAAATAAGTTCTAACAGTTTCACTTTTTGAAATAAAACTATTTTTCACGGATTCTATCGCGATTTATTTGGTGTTATTTTACTATCTATACTGATCACTTCAGTTTCACTTTTGTGATAGATTGTACTTTCAGAGTCGGCTTCACGACGTGCACCGTGTTCAAGCACGTGATATGAACTTTTTTTTAAATTTTTCCTATGATATCCATGACTGATATGTAAGATATTTCCTGTTCGATGTTCAAATTATATATTTTTAAAAGATATGATAAATATTATACACGTGGATGTCAATTTCAATAGCTTATCGCGTATAATGCAAGGGCTTTTTGTACAGGATATCAAGCAGTATCCTCGAATATATGGAATATATACACAGATCAAAATTACTTTTTAGTTATTTACAGTGAATAAGATAAAGATACGACAAGCTTTGGAACTTGAGAAATGCTGGACCAAATTTACAAAATATAATTTTTAATTATTCGTAAAAAGGTTAAGAATAAGTAAAAGAAATGCTCAAAAGTTGCCGAAAATATAAAATCTGCTAAAACTGAAAGCGCCTTTTTCCTTGGGATTTATGTTATTAGGACTGAACAACGTTTATCAGGTCAACTACGTATTGCATAAAAATTACCAATTACCATTAAACTTTAACTGAAATTCTCTCAGGCGTTTTAATTTGTGAAATATGAAATCGGTAGGTTGGGTTGCAGTTGTGTTGTTTATTTTATAATATCTCTAGTTAATTTTCATAAAAAAATCCCAACTATTTTATTATAATTACGGCTCTTTGGATATCCGCAATCGCAAAAATAGCTTTGATATTTTTTTAATATCAAAGATCATAATACACACGTATATAGATATAATTTAAATCTACATCTGCCAGACTTCTTGCTTCTTGATTCAACTACGATATTGGTTTCTGAAGTTTAGGTAAGACTGAAGAAATTAAGAAGAGAAAGAACAGAAAGAGTTAATTTCACATTTAAAATAATATATTTAAACATATTATGTAGATGGTAATTCACAGAGATACGTAAAATAATATTAAATTACCTTACATCCTTGCACCTTTATCGTTCACTCACGACTTGTCGACAAGTGAGTAGTATATTAGTGAATAACTATGCAACGAGGTGCTAAAGTGAGACACTAACAACGATGCTAATCGTTCACAAAGCAAGTGCGCGTGAGTGCCCCACTTTAAGGACACTTTGCATACGATAAAGCCCTCAAGACTTTGTACGCAAGTTCCATGATTTAATTAGTCGTTTAAAAAAGTGTTGTTGACGGCAAAATTTTGCTTTTTGATGATAAATGAAGATGTGTCTATACCAGTAAATTAATGGCTCTTACAATTGAGAGAAGAAGAATCTGAACAATTACTTTAATAATAGTGTGTTTGATGAATAATGATGACTTTTGAGTTGGCCGTCTGTTGTTCCTACTAGAATGTTTCCCCCGGAACTAGTCCTTGAATGATGTCATGCTCTTCGGGTTGGGCGTTTTCAGTTACACTGACTACGGTAACATGCTCGTCATTGAGATCCAAAGAAGTTGCTGCATGCGCGTTGACTTATACACCCTTCTGATCTTCTTGGCCAAGTTTATCGGTAGAGTTTCTGGTGCCAGGTAAGGTTTAAAAGCTCCGTGAAGGCAAGTCACCACTATTTGTTGGTTGTCCTCGTCCACGCACTGATTATAAAACAACCGATTTCCAAACAGTGTTACTTGTTGTATGTGAGAAGTAACAGAAGACACCAACTATTGAGCTTTTATTGCAGTAACATCAATTACAACCCTTTTTTGGTGCATAGGGGGCATACCAGTCACCTGATTGTAAGTGACTTCCGCCACCCATGGACACCTGCAACTCAAGCGTCACAAGTACGTTGCCGGCCTTTACTAGAGCTAGAGTTAAAACCTCCAGTAACCTCACTCACTCAGCGAAACAAAACGCAAGCATTGGTGCTTCATGCCGGTTTTCTGTGAGGCCGTGGTATCACTCCGGTTGAGTTGATTAAAACAGTATTTTAAAATGAAAAATGAAAACCATTCCAAAACTGTGTTACTTAATTTTTTTTCTAAGTATGCAACATTGGGGCAAGTATTTAAGTATGCACTCCAAACAAGTCCAGTTCATCATTTGCTATTCTAAAACTAGTTGACATCAAAGGTACGCGAGGGGTAATCTCAACGGCATGGTCGTATTTCGTAGAATTGAGACATTTAATATTCCGTGTGTCTCTGCCAGAGACGGGCCCTCTACCGTCTTGGGGGCTATTCTAGGGGAACCGAATATTGTTATGTTAGAAAATAAATTAGTAATTTGTAAAAAACATAATAGACGTGTGCGTAAGTATGTATTTCGTAAATGCTTTACAAACTGTAGAAATTCTTTTCCATCTTCTAGCATAGTTTAAAAAATAATTACATTTTAGGTTAAAGCAGTTCTGATTTTAGCATTCAATTCGCAGTTACGTAGTGCTTCTGCTTCCACTACCCCATTTCTAAGACAAGCATTTTTTCGTCGTAAGAGATAATCTAGTATATTTTAAATACAAAATTATTATGACCAACGTTATTAATAGACTTTATGGAAAATATCAAATTAAACAGTTCTATCTCTATTAGCAGACCTGCTTTCCTTCCATCCTCGCTGGCAGCAATCCAGCTCATTCAGTCATGAATTCGGGCGTGATGGCGGTCATTTATCGCAGCGTGAAGCGATCTGCCGCGTCGGTGTTAGGCACCACATCAGTGTGGGTAAACTGGCAGGTCGATTCACTCCTTGATAAAGAACCCCCCTCGGGCTCGAAGCTAGTCGGACATCCCCGAAATACACACGTGAGTAAAACCATAGATAGATAGATAACACTTTATTTATACACCATAGTCACAGTAAAAGTGACCGTGTGGCCTTATTCCTAAATGCAATCTCTTCCAGGCAACCTTAGGATGGATCAAATTGATTCGGAGAGACAGTGGTAGTTAAAGGTGTATTTGAAATTGATAGCTATAATTACTAATTAATACAACAAAATACAAAAATATGTAAAAATATGTACATTCTACATAAATATATAGTTTTTTTTTCAAATCTTCTATAAATCCAAATATAATATCCAAAATTCAACACCACCATTCGAATAAAATAATAATGCCAAAATTACAGTCAAAGTTGAAAGTTTATTCAGTGCTTTGCTAATAGTTTCTCTGGAAGCCGGTCAGTCGGCTCCTTTGATTCTGCTCTGGGCGCCCGCTCAATTCTAATCGCTACCGCTTAACAGAAATGAAAATAACATGAGTAATGTACCCTTAACAATTACAGTTTTAGTTTGAAACAAGAAGTACAAAAACCTGAGTTGGGTTGTAATACCTACAGAGTCTTCTAATATAAAGTATGTAGAATTGAGTATTACAGTCCTTTTCATCATCATCAGTATCAACTCAATGTTCGTAGAAGATTTTTGGCTTAGCGTGGAAAAAGCGAACATTCTGATTGGAGAAGTATTGATTATCTATTTCACTAATTATTTACAGAGTTACTAGTGTTGGTTCTAAGTTTGTTGCGTCATTTACCAGATGGCTCAAATATATAATTTATTTTAACTTTTTTGTGAAGAAGTGCTGGCCCAAACCTCTGTGCTAGAAAGATAAATTGACTCGTAGTGAGCTAATCTATCTTTCTAGTACAGAGGTTATATATATATATATATATATATATATATATATATATATATCTGAAAAAGAAACTTATTAAAGGAATGGAAAAAACAAAACAAAGAAAAAAAACGACTGTGTTAAAGTATAAAGTAAAACAATATGCACATCTATGATGGATCTAATCTAATCTCATTCTGTGAAAAACCCTGAAAAAACGGCTTCAGGATGTACATACATTTGTTATATAAATATTTCGTTACTTTGGTAGTAGGTAAAAAAGCTTACTATTTCCTTTGCTCAAGAATGCATCATGCACCGACCGATTCAACGAATCTTTACACCCAAACACTGACTACAACTATCTTGTACTCAATTATGTTCAGATAACACTCTTATGACATGTAATTTTCAACAGGAAAACTGTCATTAAAATTGTAGCCTCAAAGTAGAACTGTGTCCGATAAGAAGATATCATATAAAGTTACAACAAAATTAAACACTTGTGATATGCAAGAAACGAGCAGGCGGGTCACCCAATGGTAAGTGACTACCGTCGCCTATGGACACCTGCAACTCAAGAGTCACAAGTACGTTGCTGGTCTTTGAGGTGTGAGTACGCTCTTTTCTTGAAGGTTATATCGGTCCGGAAATACCGCAGTCTATAATTTGTTCCACAGATTGGTTGTACGAGGCAATAAGTTTCTGGAGAACCGCACAGTGGTGGAGTGCCAATCATCTAAGTGATGGGATGAAATTTTTGTCGCGTTAAACGATGCTGATGGCGGAACGCTGCGGTCAGTATGCGTCCGAACAATGCCTAGGAGCACTCTTCATAGTTCAAGCGATAGAGAATGCAGAGTGAATCTACATCTCTACGCAACGCCAAGGGGTCAAGCCAATCTGAAATATACTGGCAATCGGCGATTCGAATCGCTCTCTGTTCCAAACAGTCCAGGAAGAGAAGCTGGTATTGGGGTGTCCCTGCAAAGAGATGAGAACAGTATTACATATTCGGCCGAACCTGCGCCTTATAAGGTTGTAGGCGGTAGGCCGGAGTGAAATACAGTCTCGATCTGTTCAGCACACCAAGCTTCTTCGAGGCTAATTTGACTTTGCACTCGATAAATCGATGCCAAGGATCCCGATGCTGGCTGTGGCAGTTAGAGGAGTGCTCTCAAAGTAAGATGATACGACAAACGGTATCTATCTTCTTGGGAAACGCATAGAACTGTGTCTTCGTTGAGTTAAATTGGACTATTAAGAATACTGCACTGTTTTATTTACCATTTGTCTCCCTAGAGACTATTTGCATAGTAGGAAATTGCTACCCGTACACTGTCCGAAGGAAAGTCGATAATAACTTTTGATAAACAAAGTGTCATTTTAATCTTTAGTCAATATCTACAAGGAATCGGTCCTAAAAGAAATAATAACAACATAAGTTATTACTTCTGTTATATTATTCGATTTTATACTTACATAAAGACACAGACGAACTATTGTATATTTATTAAACATTGAATTTTGACGAGGTTTTGCAATGTCAACCAATATGACACTACAGTATATACATACGTACACGTCTCCTAGTTTGCTAAGCTTCATCTTATTACACGTTTATATTTTTATTCGAACGTTTTTAATGTCTTGTTTAATTTTTAGTTAACCAGTATACCTTCAACTCTCATTGTATAGATCTTTGTACCATTACAGGCCAATGTATATTTTGGATTTCTATAGCTTTACATAACTGTTATTACACAATTTTGAACTCTATCGATGTCACGTGTTCATTTTGTTTAAAATGTTTAACTTTCAGCACTTCTACATTTAAACTTTAAATATTTCAAATTTCACATAGTTGTCTGTACGCGTTTGTTTAAAAAAACAGTCAGTCGTAGGACTGCACGTCAGAAGTGAAAACATAACTTCACAATGTATTTGCATATACATACACACACAGATCTGTATAAATATAATTACATTAAAAATAAAAACTAGGTAATAACATATTATCTAAATGTATGCATAGGGTACACTGGAAGTTCTGGCTTCTGGCCGCTCATAAATATTTGAATTTCGAATGTTATATTTTTTAAATATAAGAAACTCGGCTCCGTCTTACGAATTTTCGATCGGGTCACGTGTCCTGGCGGGAGTTGTCCTGACGCGAGTTTAACAATTTTTACCCATCCCATAAAGTGCACAACGCCGCTAAAGAAGTTTTCACTTCAAAAATGAGCTGAAAGAATTCTCCACACGTATTAATGTATAGATCACAGTTTACTATCAACCAAACAATATGCTTGTGTGGTAGTTTAGTGGTACAATAACAAACTGAACTCAATGTCGATAACTTGAAAAGGCTGTAAATTTCAGATAATTCGGCAATCCACTAATACACAACCGATAACGTTACAGATAGTGAATTTAATTAAGAGCGTAACGAATTCAGTGTCAGCGTATCAATTGTGCAACTATCGGGCATCGAACCCGCTATCGACAAGTTTACTACCAAGGTATTACACTCGAAGACTTGATGCGTTATCTGTTTGTTTGTAACGTGTTTATTTTGCACTCTGTGGTGGGTAAGTGGCGAGTCGGTCATAATGGATTGGTATGGGTACCTATATTAGTAGTTAATCATTTATTCTTTTCTATTATATAGTACCTATAGTATTTTTTATTACCTTTGACCGCACTATTTCAATTAAGTTTTAGATTCGACCGTGTTGGTTTACAAATTCGATTAATTCAATGCAATATTCAATAACTTTCTGATGCTCATTGTATTTCAAAGCTACCGTCAGCGTCGGGTGAGTCTGAGCATTTAAACTTCAAGGGAACACATACTTAGCCATTTACAGGTGAACGTGAACAACACAATCTAGACTAAATTTTCTAGTCTAGGCTAAATTGCTTAACAAAGATGTATGTCAACTCAAATTTTTCTTTTATATTTTATGGAATATAATATGGTGTACAGACACTTTGTACTGCAGTACAAAGTATCTGTGCACCGTATCATATACTATACAAAGCTACCCACATATATTTATAATCATATGTAACAATTTCCACAAAGTTTTCACCACCAACCAATTAATGAATGTTCTGTAAGTATGTAGTAGTCAACTTCAGAAATACTAATCACCGGACTTCTTAGTCTTTTGGCCTTTTGGATTGCTGAATAAAAACCTTTCCTGAAATCTCAACATGGTAATTTTATAATGGGGTGGGGGCCCTTAATCAGCCTTGGACCAGGTCGTCGCTTCACGTAGTGGGATTCGACAAAGTTTCTTTCCCAGAAGATATCGGTTATCCGGACTACTTGGCCTTGCTATTGTCCTTTGACTTTCCAAAAGAACAAAACCACAGGATAACCAATAATCGACCATACAGTCACTTTGGTGTTAATACGGAATTTTTTGTTCCGAATCATCTCATGAGAAACACTCCGCATAAGTCTGTCAAGCTCGTTGATTCATTTTGATTTTTCTTGAGCCATATATTTGCTATGTATATATGTAAACTAATTCACGCCTTCAAATATAATATATATTCTCATATACATGTATTCCTGCGTACGTGACTACGTATTATTTGTACCGAAATTTATTATAATACTATTATAGTAAATAGTCTTAACCATAATAACGGTTTCTTCTAGATAGTTTAGCTAATGTTGTCTAGAGCACATAACAACTATGTACCTATCTAGATATATGTTTCAGAAATTATACTGCAATCGAAGCTCTACAATTCACAGTTTAAGTCAAGTGTTATGTAAAACATATGTACACTGTACACACATTTTATTTTGCAATATGTTAAAAATGCCATTTATTATACATACGTTTCGAAATTCACTCATGCCGAAACCAGTAATAACCTACACCGCAACTCATAAAATATTCCTAAGACTTTGCTTAAAATTCCACTCTATTTTTAAAGACATAATAATTATTTTACATAAACTTCGTATACAAGTAAGTCGGTATTCGTGTACAGAAAAAGGCCATTTTCTGATTCGATGTTTTCCTTGAAGCGTACACTTGCCTGTATTTGTTCAACTGAGATGGCGACCGAGTCAGACGAAAAAACGCCGAAACCGGCTTGCTGGGCGATTTCGAAAATATTTCTTATGATACACCTTGTAATGGTAGCAGAAAAAGGAGCATGTATGCATACAGCTACTCAGATACAGATGCACACGTTAAATTTACAGGACCCCTCCATTTTGCATCTGGGGTTAAAAACTAATAATGTTGTGTACAGTAGTGAATTTCCAACGCTGAAATGATGTTGATAATGATAAATGTTGTACATAAAGTGATGTAAGAGTAAGTATCTATAGCACCCAATACACCGTGGTACTGCAAAAGCTAAAGCTGTAACATGGTGAATTGAGTGCTATAGATTCTCAAGAATTGAAGATTAGAAGAAGAGAAGAATTGCAATAAAAATGTAATGAAAAGATGGTGTAATGGATCTTCTTATTTGGGGTAAAGTCAAAGTAGGATCAAAATGAAGTACTATAATTAATCAACCAATCAACCAGCCTATCGCAGTCTCCTTCTAAACATAGGGGTGTCCCGACCTGTATCGGAGGACTGGTTAGGATGCTGATGCCAGAATTACAGGTACTGTAATTCTGGCATCACCATCCTAACCAGTCATCAGTGTATATGAAGGTATACCGTCTTATCTTATGTTTAAGGAAGCTGAAGTACCAATATTTTGGCCACATCTGCTGTAGGACCGATGATGGTTCTCTAACATTCTCTATCCTAGAATAGCGACAGCGAAACGATAAGTAGTGTATTTAAAAGTACACTGATAATTTGTTTTTTTTATGCTATCGGGGACAAAGGAGTAGGTGGGTCACCTGATCGTAAATGACTACCGCCGCCCATAGGCACTTGCAACTCGAGAGTCACGCGTAGCCGGCCTTTAAGGCAGTAGGTGAAGGGTGGAACAGAGGAGGGTGGAGGGCCTCCGGCGAAAAGCAATGCAAGAAAGAAGAGAAGAAGAAAAAAGAAAAAATGTTTATTTTGGCAACACAAAAAATACAGATAGGTGACATAAACATTGTTCCAGTTTGAATTATCGTTATTGCCAAAAACCGACCCAATTCAGCATTATGTGCGACGAAAGCCTGACGCTGGTTTTCAATTGGGCCCAAGTGACGTTATGCGTGAAATCAGTTGTACAAAAAGCTTCATTACCGGTTTTCTGTGGGGCCGTGGTTTCGCTCCGGTCGAGCTGGCCCACACGTGCCGAAGCATGGCCCTCCCACGATAGAAAATGGAATTAGTACATTATTACAAACTTAGAGGTCTTGGACTTCCCGACAGTTTAAGTTACAGATATAAGACACTGACTGAATCCATCCGTATAAGCAATATCCCTTACCTTCCATTACTTTTCCTTCTTTCCACCTTTAATTCTCAAAGTGCCCTGCCCAAAAATATACAACAAGTTCACAAATGTCAATGTGCTACCCACTAAGAATACCAAACATTACTCCAAAGTAATACTGCAGACAGTACGATTGTTCAGGACTAACTTAGAGTCCAATTTTAGTTTTAGTTCGGTGGAGAAGTCTCCACCGAACTAAATCCGTACACAGCAAATATGTTTATTTTATTTTATGATATTTATTATCGTCTAGAAAGCTCCTGGTATCCTGCTCCTGGCTCGACGACTTGATTACTTCGGTGTGGAACCCATTACGATCACAACATCGGGCGTCTCCAACATCAGACCTCTTCCCGGTACACTATACCAAATACTAAGATAAACAGAGGTGTAGTAACAAAGTTGCATGCGTTATTATTGTACAACAGTACAACATACATATAGCCATAGGCGTAACTAGAGGGGGGGGGGGTGTTGCAGGCGAAGGCAGCTGCCCCCCCCCTCTGGCTTTAGCAAGCTTACGTAATAATAAGGTAATTTTGAGTCAGATTTTTTATTCAACCCCCCCCCCCCCCCCCCTGAACCGACAAAATCAACGTTTCCCCACCTCGGATGACCAAAAAATTATGCCCTCTCCTGGGCTAAACGCTGGGTACGCCTATGCATATCGTGAATATTAATGAATAGAGTTATTTTTTAATGTAAGTTATGTATTTACTCTTGCTATCTGTACATTGAATTCAAGATGGCGGCGGTGCATCGGCGCGGAACCGACGACGCCGACTGGTTACAGACATTCCTACACACACGATAACTTACATACCTACTGAGATCTTTATAAGGATATATACAGGATGTTACAGAAAGGTGTGGTCAAGTTCTAGAAGCGTTATGTGTAGCCGACAAATAGTTGATTAAGCTTGAAAAATTGGATTTGAATATTTTATTTCGTCGGAAGTTGCTTTTCCTACTGAAGTGCACAATTTTCATGTCAATTTCAATTATTTTTTTTTGTTTTTTTTTATGCAGACTTTTTCTTCAAAATCTGGACATTGCATCAACACCCATCCCACTAATATTATAAATGTGAAAGTTTGGATGGATGGATGGATGGATGGACGGATGGATGGATGTTTGTTACTCTTTCACGCAAAAACCACCGAATCGATTGCGATGAAAATTGGTATGTAGATAGCTGTATACCTGGGCATAGGCTACTTTTTATCACGATATTCCCAGGGAATCGGGACTAGCGCGGGTAAAACCGCGGAACGCTACTATTAGTTACGTACCTATCAGCCCTCTCTCTTACTAAATATTTAGCTATATCGGTCAATTTTCAAGTTAAATATGTTAGTTCCAAAAGAAGATTTCTGTACAAAAAATCACGATTTTTTACGTTATATTCGGGATGCGATCGACGGTTCAGGAGTTCGTGTATAGAAATGTTGTTTAAAGTCAATAAGAGAATTTATTGTTCAGTACTAAACTAGTTCACTATTACAAATGTTAATGTTAAATGAAAATGTTCACCTTAACTTATGTTAAATGTCATAAAAAAGATTAAATGTTAACGTTTAAATGTTAATGTTAAAATTTTAATGTTTTTACTGTGTTGTTTACGGGGTCTACTATAAGACCTTAAAATTCGACCCTAAAATATGATTCAGGTGACAAACAAGGAGTACCCTCGAGAGTGATACCAGGAATAGAATGTTGGTCTTGATTTCTTTTAAAAACTAGACATTTAATCCGGTATGTTCCAGAAATCTGTATTAATTAGGCTTAAGTTCAAAAATTCAAAATAAATATTAAAGAAATAAAAATATACGTAATTTTCTTATTTAATATGATTTACGTGTTTATGGGAATTAACGCGATCACAAAAAGGTATTACATACCTCTGAAATGCACCGCTGAGCCAGTCAGCTTGTGACCCCGGCCAGTGCAACCTGGGCGAAACGTCTGGCAATTCAGAGGTATGTAATACCTTTTCGTGATCGCGTTAATTCTATTACTATAAAATAAATCATATTATATCATGGAACGCGAAAGTTTGAAAGATAACTGTTTTTTTTTAGCTTTACGTCATTAAGTTTAGAAAACCAAAGTGTCTGTTAAAAAGAAAAACGACCCTATAAGTGGTTCCACTTATTTAATTTATTTTTAGAGTTTTCACTCTAAATGTTACATTTTCATACTTAAATATTGTATCAATCAATGAAAATATACAAATGAATAAAATTTACCATACTATTTTGTTCCACAGGCTATAGGCTATATAACATTACGCTACGACCAATAGGAGCGGAGCATCAATGCAAAATATTGTGAGAACGGAGAAAACTTAATTTGTTAAAATTAAATAACACCAATAACCTAATTCCTCTCAATAAACTTATTCCTCCATTACCGTTGCGCCGGCGCACTCCCTTTCCCAGATAACCATGTTTGCTCTACGGTTCCGGGATGTCGCCAGCCTTATCTAATGAGAACTGATAACAACGGCCTCTAACGCAGAGATATATGTATACGACTTCTTATGAAGGTTGATGGGGTGTTATGTCGTGAAATATAATAAGGGGACATATAGTTTATTCATGACTGGCCTGTTGGTCTAGTGCTTAATGATCCTGACTGCTAAGCCAGAGGTCGTGGGTTCAATTCCCACCAAAGACAAATAATTGTGTGATGAGCGTGATCATTTGTTCTATGTCTGGGTGTAATTTATCTATAACTAGCAACCCCCCCCGGCTTCGCACGGGTAGTAGAGACATCTTCAACAATCATCATCATATTTCAACCAAATTTACACAAAACGTTAACAAATTGTACACCTAAACCTTCCTCATGAATCACTCTGTCTATTGGTGAAAACCACATGAAAATCCGTTCAGTAGTTTTTCAGTTTATCGCGAACAGACAGACAGACGTTGCGGGGGACTTTGTTTTATAATATACTAGCAACCGACCCCGGCTTCGCACGGGTACAAACTAAACACCTAAACCTTCCTCGTGAATCACTCTGTCTACTAGTGAAAACGCATGAAAATCCGTTCAGTAGTTTTTCAGTTTATCGCGAACAGACAGACAGACGTTGCGGGGGACTTTGTTTTATAATATGTAGTGATAGTGATATGTACATATGTATTTAGAAATATATAAGTATGTTTATCAGCAGTCTGGTTACCATAGTACAGGCTCTGCCTAGTTTGGGATCAGACGGCCGCGTGTGACATGTGTGGAGTTATTATTATTATTCACTCATTCATCTTAGCATTGAGACGACTACAGCACATAAATGCCTTTTCTAAGGTCGAGGCCTAGTCTGGACCATATTAAGTACACAGTGATTTCTGGACTATGTATACTGTACTTATGGGGTCTAAAGCACACATAAATATAGGTACTTACACATAAAACACATACGTGAAGTGAGCTTTTAGTACGCATTTTTAAGATAATTTCGTGAATGGAGGAGCGTAAAATTTGGAATACTCTTTTTTATGGAATAGGGGGGCAAACTAGCAGACGCCTCACCTGATGGTGCGTGACTACCGCCGCCCATGGACACTTACAATTCAAGGGTCACAAGTGCCTTGCCAGCCTTTAAGATGGGAGTAAGGGAAGGGTGGTAGTAGGGATAGAGTGGGAATAAGGGAGGGGTTCGGGGTTTAAGCCTCCGGTAACCTCACTCACTTAGCGAAACAACGCAAGCATTGCTTCACGGCCGGTTTTCTGTGAGGCCGTGGTATCATTCCGGTCGAGCCGACCCATACGTGCTGAAGCATGGCTTAGTACCTACAGCTGTATTAGGTACATACAACTTTATTAAAGACGCCTTTCTTCGTTTCACATGTAACCGATTAAAACATGGAACTAACAAAATACTGTAAAAAGCTATGAAATTTTAACCTACTTCTGATTGTCGTATAGAAATTAAACTTTGTATTATTGTATATGTAGTTTGGATGTCAATACCATATTTTGGCATCTTCGAGCTGATGATGAAGCCAGAAGGTGGATAGTGGAACTCCTTTTTTATGGTATAGGGTGCAAACGAGCAGACGGGTCACCTGATGGTAAATGACTACCGCCGCCCATGGGCACCTGTAACTCAAGAGTCCCAAGTGCGTTGCCGACCTTTAAAGTAGGAGTAGGGGGAAGAGGGGGGGGGGGGAGGGACGGATTAGTGCCTCCGGTAACCTCACTCACTTGGCGAAAAGCAATGAAAACATTGCTTCACTGCCGGTTTTCTGTGAGGCCGTGGTATCTCTCCGGTCGAGCCGGCCCATACGTGCCGAAGCATGGCTCTCTCACGATGAATTTTTACTTTCTAATTGGTTCGCTGTTGGTTTTTTTTTTTACTAAACTATATTTTTTTTAGGTTAGGCATACATATAGGTATACCTATATGCCATATGGTGGTTTTTATTTTATAGGCCCTTAATATCTGTGTAGGAGGGTTAGCGTGCGTTCGTGTGCGTGTGTGTGATAAAATATCATAAATATGTATTTCTTTAAGAAATAGTTCGTGTTTTAGTAAAATTAATCCCTAAACATTTTAAACAACTCTCATTATATTTTTAACAGGAAAGTTTTCAAATAAAAAGTACCGACCTACATTGAATCGAACAGTTTACATTAACTCGGAAAGTAATTAAGAAAACAAAATTATACGTTAATCTAATCATGAGACTTTTCACAATTCAATCGAAAAACGAACTCCGAATAAACATAAAGCTAAGGTACTCCATTAAACGGACATCCGATAGAATTTTTTAAAGAAATTTCAACGAATTACCGATCTCCGAAGCTCTCTTAAATAAAGAAGATTTTTTAAATTTCAACCTTAATTGTTAGCCGAATGTGATTCAACAACGGTGTGCTATGATTTCTTTAATGTAATTTCCTTAATTTTTGTCACGATTTACTTGGAGAAGTTTAGATACCTTTTTTCATAACTATACCTATACATTTTGTGAACAAATCATGGAAATAATGAAAAGATAAATTCTGGGGTTGTTAAACATATGTTTTAAACATTCCTGACTTGACTGGCCTGTTGGTCTAGTGGTTAGTGACCCTGACTGCTAAGCCAGAGGTCGTGGGTTCGATTCCCACCCAGGACAAATAATTGTGTCATGAGCATGATCATTTGTTCTGTGTCTGGGTGTAATTTATCTATAATATGCATGTATTTAGAAATATATAAGTATGTTTATCAGCAGTCTAGTTACCATAGTACAGGCTCTGCCTAGTTTGGGATCAGACCGCTGTGTGGGAGATGTGTGAAGTTATTATTATTATTATTCCAGAAATAACGTTCCCACAAAATTGACAGAATTACCACTCTGAATTGCAATAGTTATCTTTTGATAAAACCACTTACAAAATTATTCTAATAATACTTTTTTTTTAAATAAGAATACTAGCACCGTGGGTTACATGTTACTAGTATTCTTGTTAACCCCTCCAGCTAAGCTAAACGCTTGTGTTAGGAGTTGATTCACGTCGGCAGTGCACTGTGTCCACTTCAAAGATAACTTAAAAAATAACAATTATTATTAACTAGCAACCCAAACCCAAACCCAAAAACAAATTATACACTTTGTTTTAGTGTTGTGTTTTTGTGTTTAGTTGTTTTAAGAAAAATTTGCGTGTCATTAATAATATTGTTCTGCATTGTTTCAGTCTAGCATAGAGCCGTCCAAGTAACGTCGTGATTAGTCTCCTGTGATTTTTTCCGTTCAATTGAACTTATGAAAAGTGGCGAGAGTTGTCGCAGTCGCCGGTCCGTTGTCTGTCTGCTAATCATTGTTTGATTTCATTACAGCGACAAATTTGCCGCCCACCTGCAATCACGTGCCATTCAAACTGTTTGTTTTACAACTAAATAACTAACAACTAAATTTGTTAAGAATATAACTATTATTTTTAATTTTGCCAGTAATATTCATGTCAGTAAAGCCATCAGACTAGATATTCAGTTTTGTATGTCAGTGGCACAGTTTGGTAAAGTCTACAAATAGTTGTCCCGAGTCTGGGTGTTCTTTGTGTCCGTTGTTTAAATGTTTGTAAAGCCCCCGCGACACAGGAATATTCCTAATGCGGGAGTTGTCTTTTTTAATACAAAAAAAACTACTACCATCGGCTTATATATCTATCTAGGAAAGTGTCTGGAATAGATTGGATGCGGAAGGCGGAGGACCGGGTGCTATAGCGCACGTTGGGAAAGGCCTATATCCAGCAGTGGACTACAAAAGGCTGATTGATTGATTGATTATATATCTATACTAATATAATAAAGCCCAATAGTTGTTTAATTGTTTGTTTGTTTAAACACGTTAATCTCTTTACCTTTAGGTTAGATTTGAAATTATGACCCTTTGGAGCTGAGCTGTGACAATAAACGATGGTGAAACTGCGGGACTAGTAGAAAATAAACTGAACTCTAAAATGATATCGTTGTTTGGCTTTTAAGGTAGTTAGATTTTTGTATACATACCACTTAAATAAGTTTACTCTATATCTATAGAGAATTCAAGACTTCTTTATAAAACCCTTGAGATCTTTCTCATTGTAGGCAACACAAAATTAATTATTTCGCTATATTTTGTGTTGGAACCACTCCGCTCCGCTCCGCAATTAGGTTCTGGATGTGAATGACCAAGGTACACAATTATAAATTTAAAATACCCGCGACTAGAAAATCCCTTTAACGATTAAAAACTCGACTGCACGGATGGCGTAAAAAGCCCCCTGCCACACAGGAATATTCCGTACCGAGGGAGGAGGGCAGGGGGGGGGCAGCTGCCCCCTTGGCTTTAGCAAGCTTACGTAGTACTAAGGTAAAATTTTCAGTTTGCCCCTCCTCGGGATGATAAAATCAATTTGCCCCCCTCGGGATGACAAAATAATTTTGCCCCCCCCTTTTGCTAAAAGCTAGGTACGCCCATGTTCATTTCATTTACATCATCGTTTTAGCTACAGAGGTAATAAGCCTCGTTCAATGACTTGAATGAAGACCGGTTGGAAGCGACCTGCATTATGCTTACAACCCAAAAACCGTGGGGCCTACCATGCAAAAAAAGGTATAACATAACCCTTCACATATACCTAAAAAAACTTATTCTATCAACGGTTTAGTACTAATTACAAATCAATTATTTACATAAGACATCCCAAAAAAACTTGCGTCGAAAAAATCACGATACTTTGCTAAAAAACAGCTAATATTAAAGCCGAGTTAAGCGCGGACGGTCTTAAACAATAATGAGCCAACAAGTCCTGTTAGCTTTGCGACTTCTACCATCAGACCTGGTTTACATAGTACCGGAATTAAAGTGGAATTACCAAGATTCAGTCCATGTACTTACATGTAATTTTTCCTTAGGTTGGAGCTTTTTTCTAATTTGAAGTACATCTTACCATTTACTTCAGGAAAACTTGAGTAGTAAGAATTTATTATATGGCATTGTAGTCTAAAAATCGATGGATGTGCTTTGAGTTATCGCAATCGATTCATCATTCAGACAGCTGATCACTTTATGAATTGAAGCGATATAATCTGTTAAGATTTTATATAAATTGATTGAAATATGTTGATGATTGTTGAAGATGTCTCTGCTACTCGTGCGAAGCCCCCCGCCTTCGGCGGGTTGCTAGAAACATATGAAAGAAAAGAAATAACCTATTGAAATGGTGCAGTTTTCGATTGTGTCATGTAAACCTGACGTAACGTCATCTCTGTGTAAATAATTATAGATCACTATAAATGTAATAAGTATAAATGTACCTTATTTATTTATAGTACATAATTATAACTATTTAAAAAAGTTCATATACCTTTTTTCTCTCTGATGTTAACAAACACCTATCAACATATAATATATTTATTAATCATAGAATAATAAGGAAGCGTAATACTCCCCTCTTCCTGTTACATATACCCGAAGTGCAAATAAACAGTTGTCACCGTCGGCAGATGGCGCCACGGTCACGTCGATGCGTGATAAAAATAAACATACGTGACGCTAATACGCGTCCGCGAGGGATACAGGGATTCGTGTTTATGTATGTGATGGTTCCTTTTTTAAATATTGGTGTACTTATCCAACAAAAAATCTTATCTTAAACTGTTTCTAGGTTAAACTTGAATGTATAATTAAGTACATTATTATGATTGGAATTGTGACTCAATCAATAGACCTAACGCTTTTTTTTTTTGTTTTTCTTTTTTTTTTGAACACAATAGACTGTATTGCAATAAATAAATAAAAAATCTGTACCATAACTAAAATATTCAGCATTGCTTTTGCAATTAGTCTAAGTGCTCCTCAATTGCAACCACGGGCTGGAAAACAGACCGTGTGAAAACGATGAATTGATCAAAAAGGCATTGAGTTGTAGGATTAACGCACATTGCGGCAGACTTTGGACAGGGTCTAGGTTTAACAGTGGAATAGCTGATGACTGTTTTAAAATATCAAAGATATAGAATGATAAAGAAAATAACGGATATGGTAGAGAAATCCAATAGAATCTAAAGCTATCATTTTTCATTATCATACTTAATGTTTTGCGTTATCATACTTAATTTTTAGAACAGTTTTTGTGAGGTACTGGTGTTATGTCCCTCCAACACAATGGGAGGATCCTCCAACCAGGCTAGCTGATCCTGCCTGGTATACCGCAGCCTAACGTGGTAGTTGAGAAGTTCTATCTATGCTCGGTGCGAGAATTTTCTTTGAGCGATGCAGGATCAGTAGTTACTCTGCAGTTCAGTTTGTCATCGCTAGATGACATTGAAGTATATTATTTTGCGATATGTGGAAGTCGCCACAGCTTGTATTAAAGCTACAAACAAAAATAGTGAAACTGGTAAAACTCCTACACTTTCTCCTCTGCGTCTTCATATTTTTGTTTGGCCCCCCTTTTCTCTCCTCTGGTACCCAAAACTGATCTTTGCCCCCCTCCTGGGCCAGATTATTGTTTTAATTTATTGAATTTCGACACCTAGGCGACTCCCAGTATGATAAATGTAATGTGAGTACAATCTTTCTCCACCCTGCAATTCACAGATAAATCCTTATTCTTACGTTCTATATTTAAATATATATTCTAAAATATTTATTACTTCTTTTTTCTGATACCTTAGCAGCAAAAATAACTGGTATATCTACTTAGAATTCTTAATCCTTGAAACGTTTTGTTTGAAGCGAGGCATAAAATAAAATGCAAACGTGACATAGAGCGTGTCGTAGCGTGCTAGCGGGACACGCACCGTAGTATTGACTGTCACCATTGCGCATGCCTACACTCCAACGGGTTTAGACGAGATATACAAATGTATAGATGTGTCTTTCGTTTAATAGAAGACAACTGTTTCCTTTTATGTATTAACATCTAAAATGAGTTGTATTAAACTCCGACTAGACTCGTATGAAAATATAGAAAAAGTGTAATGACAAAATTATGACAAATTATCACTTTAACTGTACTGTCATTGTGTTTTTTTAATGTGTATTTTTAATATTAAAGGGGGCAAACGAGTAGACGAGTCACCTGATGGTAAGTAACCACCGTCACCCATGGACACCTGCAACTCAAGAGTCACAAGTGAGTTGCCGGCCTTTGAGATGGGAGTACGCTCTTTTCTTGAAGGTTTGAAGGTCGTATCGGTCCGGAAATACCGCAGGCGACAATGTGTTCCAGAGATTGGATGCGTGAGGCAAAAAAACTGGAGAAACGCACACTGGTGTGTTGCCAATTATCCAGGTGATGGGGATGAAAGTTTTGTCGCGTTGAACGATGCCGAAACGTTTACAAATTGCAGGTTTGCAATTGCATTGTTTGCAGGTTGACAATTGCAATAACCTGTCAAAATCCTCACATTTTACAGAACTTTCTGTTTAATTTTAGGTGTTACCTGTTTTGAAGTCTGTGTTTAGGCAACTCTGCATGATCGGATACGTTTACTAATAAATTTAAACACCTGCTCAATTTTTAAATAACTGTCATATGACCTTGTTAAGAATTGAGTACTATAGTATTATTATTAAAGCTATTTATATCGGCCAGTAAATACACCGCATCAAACTCGCCCCACCCCTCCTGTTCTTTTCTTTTTGAGGGGAACCAAGGTCTACAAAAAAGGAAAACATGAGACAGGCAGACATGCAGACAGACGAAAACTACGGAAAGACCTAAACTAGAGTTGCTATACTCGCTCGATAAACTGATTAGATCTAAACAAATTGTTCATCACATTTTAAGGGGGACAATTATTTATATTCTCAAGATTTATTTTAGACACGGCACCTTTGTAGAAGTTGCCGTTAATAACAAAGATTTGAGCTCTTCTAGATATTTTATGTGTTGGTTGAAATCCAGTACTCGACATCGTATTAGACGAAGCGAAACGCGACTGGTTTAACATGAAAATAAAAATTATAAGTATTTCATTAATAGATTAACCTCCCTGAACTTAGAAGTAAATGTGTATTTATTTAACATATTGTTTGGTTGAACGCGCTATTCTCAGGTACTTATTGGTTCGAATTGAAAAATTATTTTAGTGTTAGATAGCCCATTTGTCGAGGAAGGCTAAAGGCATATATAACATCACCAATAGGAGCGAAGTATCTATAAGAAATGTTGCAAAATTAACTATCTCTCTCTCTTATGTGACGCAGATGAAGTTGCGCGGGTCAGCTAGTACATAACAAAACATATTAGTCTCCACTAATAAACAATAAGAAAAGTTTAAGCAACGTGTACCCAAGTCCAATAATTTATTTAATCAATAAATAATACCGTTAAATATTTTACTTCCATTTGTCATTGTACACATATATAAACAATGTTACGAACACATATACAGTAAGTACACAAAATGTTATAAAACAAATTGGTAAGAGGTAATCCTTAGAATGTCACCGATGCGAATGTGCTACCTACCTCATGAGAAACACCATTTACATCACATACGAAGGTACTATTTGGTGAAAGAATTTTATAAAAAACAACAAACAATTTTTTTTTTCTCTTATGGCTCACGGTTCGTATCGCCACTAACAAGTAACAACAAACAACAATATCACAACAAAGTAGACTTTTTTCGTGCAGAAACCGGCTCACCTAAGAGGGTTTCTACACGGCTGGTATATACACCCGAAAAGAGGTAATTTCAGTCAACACTGGCTTACTACCTATATCACTACCTAAAATACATTGCCCGATTAGAAAGTAAGTACCTACTGTGAAATTGCTATTGATGACGACTGCATAAATAGCAATGATAATATTTAAAAACACATGAAGTAGATGAGTTACTGTCGCGCCTAAATTGGACTTAATAAATTATTATAGTTAAAAAAGCTGTCAACTCATAATTTAATAGCAAACCGAATCGATCATAGAGTAATTGTACCGTTTGTTGTCAAGCACCCCACACATTTTTACAATCAAAAATTATTTTCTAGTTTTTAATTCGGTGTTTCATTTATTTATTTATTTACACTTCCTGCAAATACTTTGCTTACGGCGGATTTAATGCCATGCTTAATGGGTGTTTTTTTTTAACCTTTTTAACTATAATTTATTTTATCTATTTTTGAGTCTTGTATTGTCATCGGTCCTTGTTACGTGTGCAAAATTTGAATTGGACGTCTTGAAGTGAAAACCACGTGAAAGATTCCATTACATAGATAGATAGATACAGGTCAAGCTATTATAAGTAAAAAGGTTGTAATTGGGCCATAGACAATTATATTTGTATTAGTATGTAAGAAACAGTCTCACAACCACTGATATAAAATATGAAAATTACTAACTAACAGTAACTGCCAAGTTGTTCGTACCACTATTCGCACTCAAGTCCCTGTTCTCAACTTATTGCTACCCTTTTATAACCCCACTATTCATTAATATTTATCAATCCACCAATACCATTGCGTTACCGGTATAACCAGTCAAAATAATGTCTATTAACTTATTCTTATTAAATAGTGAACAGTGTTATCATCTATTACAGTTTGTCCCTATTTTTAATAAAATAAATAAAAGAGTTTTTGATGTGGCGACGACAAGTAGCCGTCAAGCGGTGACGATAAGATCTCTTTCACAATTGCTCTTTTCGTATCTTTGCGCTACTCATTAAGAAAATAGACTGAGCGATGATCAGATATTTTTGCTGTTAAACGCTATGAAGTTCAAATTAATAATTGGATCCAATAAATTAACGAAAATGATGCCACAATAAAATAAAATCAGGGATTACTTTAACCATTCATACATTTAGTATATTTAAATGTAGTTAAATACTAACAAATTACTTATCAGCAAAGCGTTTATGTGTAGTTTTGGTATAACATTTCGACAGCAACCTTATAACTGACTTACATTTATAAGGTTGTTCCCAGTGACAGCCCTAGGCCCTTCAGGAGATAGGTACTAAAGACTTGCTTACCACAGATTTATCTTGCTTCTTCTATTACATTATTGATACTGTCTGGGACTGGGCGTAATGTCTCTCCACCACAATGGGAGGATAATAAGCTAAAGCTATATGATGGAAAAAAATGTCTACAGAATAGGTGAAACATTTATTTGCATTGAATACAATGTTACACACATTACATAATAGTTTACCAGTATGTATTTTTTTCAATATCTATTTTATATTTCTTTAATATTTACATGATTGCTGCTAGAAATTGCTTTCTTGCTTGAAATCTTGAACTGTAAACAAATTTATTTGTACATGGGCTAAGCTGTCATTATGTCATTATTTATCAGACGTCCGAACGGTAACTACAGCATTTAAAAACAACGTGGCGCCAAAAAAAGAAACAATACAATAAATCAAAACGAAGAACAATCCATTAACTCAATCTACAATAAAAAAGAAAACGCTGCGCTCTGATTGGCTGGTACATTGGCGGGAGTTTCTGATTGGTCGGCGCGCAGACGCGGTGCGTTCAGAAACTCGATACTTTTTAATAATGGCTCCTTTGGATAATGCGATCGGCTTTTATATTACATGGAGGTATTTTATTACCAAAATGCGATCTTGAGTGGTCGTCTGTGGGAAAGGGGCCCGGCTTGTACCGATTCATGCCGCTCGCGATTAAGCTGGATAATGTGTGCGATTTGTGGTTTGTTGTGTTATTTCCTTTTTGTTTTGCTTATTAACGTTTGGTTTATACGATTAATTTTCCATTTTGTCGTAGTTTTGCTCTGTATTTGTTCTATAGTTAGCGGTGTTGTTATTACAATCATGGCTACCCACGGCGAACTTAAAAATAAAAGTTTACAGTTTTTTTGTTATGTTTTAATAGTCTGAAGCATACTTTTATAATTAAAAAACTTAATAAACTGTATAAAGTGGATGAAATAGTTAGGCAGGTATCATACTTAGATAATAAGGGTAAATTCAAATAAGTTTCTGATTAAACTACAAAAATGATTCGTAATTAATTTTATAGTGTAGCTACCAAGAACGATCAATAATTTCTAATTTATAATACTAACTCTAGAGAAGAATAAATATTATTCTATGCATGCAATATAGCAGTGATCTGTGCTTAACGGAATGTGCTGTGCTTTATCAGGAAATATTCCAAAATTTGTAAAAGATTTCAGTATACCTACGTACCGGCGAATCAGTACTGGGTAAAATTTGTTTTTAAACATTTTTCTGGGAAGAAGGTATATTAATGCAACTGACATTTAACAACGATTACAAGTTGCCAAATGTGTTAATTAATTTGTAATGTCAATTTCACTCCAAAGCCGTCCTCTGTCCACAGAGAATTCATATGTTTGACGTGAATGTTTATGGAGTACAGATTTTATGTGATTAGTGTTAATGAACTGAAAATGTTAATATTTGAAATTAGAATATACGGTATCATCGGCAATGACTATTACAAAAGTTTCGATTAAAATTTAAAAATAGAATGAAGATCGGCAAAGTATTCAGCTATATTAAGGAGACACAATAGGTTTCATATTATCAGAACCGACACTGGTATACAAATAATGCATTTTATAATATAGGGATACGAAAATAATAAGAAAAGTATAATACTATTACATAAACATTAATTCAACACGTGTCTAATTAGTAGTAAATATTACTAAGTATCCTTTATTTCTAAAGGTCGTAAGTAGAATAATTATATTATTCTCTTTACACAGCTTAACAGAGGGGCACGGATAGACAATCCCTCGGTTACTTTAGCAATTAAAAGGTCACTCCGTACAGAAGAAGAAGAACATTACTGCACTGTGCTGTTTGTACCTTTGCACGGTATTTTGAAGAACTCTATTGTAGTCTTTTCAAAAATCATACCAGGTCAACGACATTTTGAGCGTCGGAGGAAAAACTTTCCTATGGTACCACACAGTACGCAACTTTTCCTTTTATTACTAAACGTTACTCTATAAAAATATTACAAATCATTGTAGTCAATCTCTAGAAGATAGAACAAAAAAATATATGAACGCAATCTGGAGGGCCGAGACTAATCACAGTGCAAGCACTGTAAAACGTTATCAAACAAGTTATTGCTCAAATACGCAAGATACACTCGAACCTCTCTCATTGATGGGCCTGTGCAAACAAATATATCGACTATTCGATAAGGGGCAACGACGCGCGAATCGATACTGACCCGCCGATCGGCAAATAACGATGATAAAACCGAACGCACCTCTGTCGAAGAATGCACACATTCCGTTATTATGCCAATGACGTTTCGAACGGTCTAACTTTGACCGCCCTTGCATCTAGTTAGTTGTCACATGCTTTTTCGTAATGGAAACTTTAGCCTTACTTTAGTTTGCATGAACATAATTAATTAAGTAATCCATTAGCAGGTAGGCTAGTATAATTAATGAAGAGATGGAGATAAAATTAAATATAACTATATGGCAATTTAAAGTCCTATAAAATGTTAGAGATATTTATATAGGTAGGTACTGCTGTTCAAAATTCAGTGTTATTTTATATAATTCTCAAAAAAAGCTTTGTAATTACAATGGACCAGCTCAACCGGAGTGATCCTTACAGAACACCGGCAGTGAAGCAATGTATTATTTGTGTTTCGCCGAGTGAGTGCGGTTACCAAAGGCCCTAACCCTTCCCTCTCCTCCTCTTTCCCCACCACTCCCCCTCTTCTTCGTCTTCCCCTACTCCCCACCTTAAAGGCCGGCAACGAATTTGTGGCTTTTGAGTTGCAGTGTCCATGGGCGGGGGTAGTCACTTACCATCGGGTGATCCGTCTGCTTGTTTGCCCCCTATCGCATAAAAACAAACCAAATATTCAAGCAGTTCAATTCAATTAAAAAATACAATGGATTTAAATTTATTACAAATATAAATTTAAAAAAAAATTAACATTTCAGTTAAATTTGACATAATTAATGTTAGAATTATGCTAAAACCTTCACACCGCTTGCCGCCATTTTGGAAGGAAAGGACTTCACTTTCTGAATGTGAACGAATTATTTATTGATATAGTATTACGTAACTTGGTCGGTATAAGGTAACGTTATCGATTTAAATTCGTGTTTAACCGTCGAACGAGGCGTTGTTTTGATGATTTCACGTCAGAAAATGTTGAAAACTTTCGTATTACTATTATTGACTAACCAATACATGGATGTTGGCCATAGATAACTCCTCTCGATTTGAAACAGTAGAAAACAGACTGAACGTTAAAGTTTTTACTATTTTGAATTCCGAAACAGTCTAAGTATTCACATTATCTTAGTTAGTACTCAATTTCATTTCGCTGCTTCGCTTCTTGATAGTGGAGAACACTTGTAATGATGGAGTAGGTAGTGGTTTATGTGGCCGTAACTCATACTGCTGCTAAATTGGCCTCATCGCCTCAGGCCGATGACAGATAATTGTTTTAAGTGTTTTTTTTAATAAGTTATAGTGTACTTTGTGACCGTGACCTAGTGTATCTCTTTTCTATCTTTCTATGTAAGTTAGAGATACCCACCAACCTTTTACAAGATAGGATATCATATCTACATTGGCGAACACGTAATTTGTCCTTTTCAAATTATTCTACGGTATGACGATTCTTTCAAATATTTAATCTAATCATTTATTTATTTGAACTATTTAATACTAGACCTAAGTTAAGGTGTGCTTTTGCCATAGATTTATTTCAGTGTAGATAACAAAATAACCTATAAACTGGTAAGTTTATGATGAATTTACTAATTTTGGCAATTTGACTTAAAAATATGCAATTATTGATTTTATTCAGATTAAAATCTTGACCCAGTTGGTGTTCCTGTCCCAGTGGCCTCTCTAGTCACAGGAAATACAGTACATTCGGGTACGCTACCCGGCCTCAGTGAGCTACTGCAGTCTCCTCCAAGGTTCCTCTCTCTACCCATTTTTCCTTATACAAATTCACCTTCTGCCTTCTTTCCCGTCTTTAAACGACTACATTCCCAAGGATGGTTGGCGTCAGGCAGGCGGCCGGCCATAAAAGACCACCCAGAACCCTTTACGCCGACCTTAATGAAAATTGGGAAAAGTTCAGAATGATACTGATGATGATTCAGAAACTGTTCGTGCGAGAGCCATGCTACGGCACGAATGGCCCGGCTCGACCGGAGTGATACCACGGCCTCACAGAAAACCGGCAGTGCAGCAATTCTTGCATTGCTTTTCGCCGAGTGGGTGAGGTTACCGGAGGCCCTAACCCTCCTCTCCTCCTCTTCTCCTTAAAGGCCAGCAACGCACTTTTGAGTCTTGAGTTTCAGGTGTCCATGGGCGGCGATAGTCATTTACCATCAAAAAAAATTATAATTATTCTTGATAACTGGGGATATAATGATAGATAAAAGGTTAGCCTACATGTAAGTAGGAATAATATTTAACTTAGTTTCAGATATTTTCATATTCTGGTATATTTTTTGATAAATGCGTTTGTGAAAGCATTATTTTTTCTATATTGTTTAATATTCACAAACAGAAAGTTTGGAGCTCTCACTAGATTAGAATAAATTACAACGTATTTCTGTAGTCAAATAAGCAACTAAAGTACATAATCCCTTTAAAAAGTGAATCGCTTACAAAGAATTAATTTCGTAGAAGTAAATATTTGATATAAAGTGATAAACAGAGGTATTAATGAATCTTTATTACTGAGTATCTAAACGCTTGAACGCTGTGATGCAATAATTAGACACATCACAAAATGGCGGTGGGTCAATGCTCTCCGTTTGGAATCAAGCTGTAAGTGTATAGCAGACAATTTATGATTGTTTTGTTATGTGGGTAGATATTTGTATTACTTTTCTTACAGATTTCGACATGAATGTATTTGTTTCGGTATAGGTGCATGAAAAATCTTATAACTGCTTCGTTGTCTTGCATCCTATTACAATAATATTTTTTTACAATTACTTAATAAAAAAAAATGCTTAGATACTAGAAAAACATTTACCTGCTCACATTTTCTTCAGATACTTTTAGATAAACTGCTCAAATTCGCAAGAAGTGTCTAGTCGAAAGGTACGAACCCATTCATAATTATAGACCTGCCGAATAAATGACATGAAAAATGTAATTTTTGTACTTTAATCTTAATTCTCAACGCAAGATAAAGAACCTCGCGAACATACAATTTATTTATTTATTTAAGAAATTAGCCTAAATGGCTTAAAAGAAATAAGAGTTTATATTTTTATACTCTTAAAAACCAGTAAACGAAATAAAATGACTTTGGTGTTATTATTTGCATCAGTTCAGAATTTATTCAGAATATTTAAAATCGCCCAAAAGTAATTATAAAACATACCGGTATGTACTGTTTTAAAACCGGGTCGGCTAGCGGTTTAAAAAAATTACTATGATGATATGATAGATAGATGCTATGCCCTCAATTGTTAAATACAATTGAGGGCATAGCATCTTCAAAGAGATAGGACTGGGCATGGAATCCATTATTCAGAATCTCATGATCGTACACAAACCGATATCCTAAGGCATGGAGCCAACCAGCCAGTTACAGAAAGGCCGTTTGGTTTTTGTACGATGTGACTAAAAGTAACCATCTATTCGTTACCGGAACTAAACTATTAATCCTATCGTCATGTTGCTTAGTACCTGGATAAGAATATTAGGTACCTGGAGAAGGATGTGGGATATTGGTGCTACTGTCTATCATTAAAAAAAAGTCGAATAAGCTCACACTTGTTTGCCTATAGAAGGTTTTTAACTTTCAGGTAACTTTGCTTGTAACTTTTGTATAATCGCGATAAAAAAATATAGGAATAGTATTAAAGTGTTATGAAGTTGAAAGTTTTCGAAGTGATTCATCTTAACAGACTAGGTATCTGGATGGACTCATAAATCACGAGTGGACGCGACCCGATTGGACGTTGCTAGCTCACCGGTTTCGAAGATAAAATAGATTTATGAAGTATTGGCTTTTGGTTTTTCTATGTGTGAAGAAAATTACTTTGGAAAAGGATAAATAAAAAAGACTTATATTCGCATAGTGACTGAAAGACGTTTCACAGAAAAACAGCACTTTGCTGGTAGGACTCCTTTCTGTAGGACTGAGGTATTTACTCTCACAGTGAAGTGTTATAGAGGTGAAATGCTTACGTTAGGAATGGGTTCACAAGCGTATTGTATCTACTCGCTAGCTTTATAACTCGTAACCTTGCTATTGGAAGTCCTAATGCCATTTGGCTTGACTACCAGTCCAAAGGTTATGAGCCAATGCTGTCACCAATTATTTAAATAACTCAGAAATATATTTCCCTTGTATATTAAATCTTTAAACACACCTACACGACCAAATGATATTCCTAAAACGGTTTAAGTGTAAGAGAAAACTTAGTAGGGCTGTTCGGGGCAGGTTATTCCGGCAATGCGACTAAGTGCGGTCCCATGATGGATCGTGTTTGTTCGGCAAATAGTTTTCAATTTTACGTCGCCGCACCTCGTGAACCAACCGCGCCGGTTCGTGAGATACCACGTTTATGATACTGAGGGGACGTAAAAGTTCTCTAAATTAAAAAAAAAATGGCTTTTACACATCTGGAGGTCCACTTACCGTAACACTTTTAGATGGTGTACAAAATCAAGCTACCAGGACTCAGATTACATTATTTAAAGATAAGAACTAGTGTAAGTAAAATCCTACTAATATTATAAACGTGAAAGTTTGTGAGGATGTATGGACGTATGTGTGTATGGATGTTTGTTACTCTTTCACACAAAAAACCACTGAACCGATTGTGATGAAACTTGGTATGTAGATAGCTGGAGACCTGGATTAACATATACTTTTTATCCCGATATTCACACTGGATCGGAACCTCCGCGGGTGAAACCGCGGAGCGCTGCTAGTGATAAATAGACCTGAACTGGACCTGTTGGTCTAGTGGTTAGTGATCCTGACTGCTGAGCTCAGAGGTCGTAGGTTCGATTCTCACCCAGGACAATTAATTGTGTGATGAGCATGATTATTTTTTCTGTGTCTGGGTGTAATTTATCCATGAAATGTGTGTATTTGGTAATATATAAGTATGTTTATCAGCACTATGGTTACCTTAGTACAGGCACTGCCTAATTTGGGATCAGACGGCCGTGTGTGATATGTGTCAAGCTATTATTATTACCTATATATAATTATTAGAATAAAATTATATATTACTTAGGAACAATTTTAATTAGCGTTGTTTGTGTGTCTAAAACCTTAAACATGATACATTATGTTTGTATTTCATTTATGGCGTGTGATAGGTGGCGCAGTGTTGACGGAGTGGTAGCCGATTACTTTTAAGCGTAGCATTGGTTGTCCTGAGGCAAGATATAACAACGACATCAACAGTGTCTCGAAAAACATGGACGAGGCTGGTACGGGACCGCAGAAAATGGCGTTGCTGTGGGTAAAGTCGGGCTTGGAATAGTTTTAGTGATATAATAAAACACTGCTGTAAAGTCATTCTCTGTTCTATATTTTAATTGATTCCATGCGAACTCAATAAAATATTGAAGAAATGGACAGAGATATGTACCTAATCATTCAAATGAAAATAGATCGTTTAAAAAATATTAGAATTTAGATTAGATATTTAAAAAAATGAATAATTTCGGAAAAAAATATTTATTTTGTTACTAGAAAGTTATTACATAATCATCAGCTGAATACAAATCCAACAGATATTAACATTCGTTAGCAAGCGGATGACAATATTTGTTCAAGTGGGCATTTCCTTCAGTTTATGCATGCAATTTGTACCTTTATACATAGGTTTGTAGAACGTAATGGACAGTAATAAATATTTTACCTGTTTCTTCGTTAATAATAAGAACAGTACATCTTCATTGGAATAAACTCAGTTTGTTTTTTACAGTGAAAACCTCCTCACGCCACGGTTAATTGTTCCTATGAAATTTATTTTGTTGGAGGAAAGGTGGTTGCAGGTGACCTGGCAGCAGCTATAAATGAAGACCAATCGCTTTCGTTACCCTGTGAGGTATTTTATCTAAAATAAACTCTTCAAAAACCACCCTCATTCCTAAGCTTGTATAGTCACAAATCCCACTAATATTATAAATGTGAAAGTTTGAATGTTGATGATGGATGTTTGTTTGTTACTCTTTCACGTAAAGACCACTGAACCGATTGCGATGAAACTTGGTATGTAGATAGCTGGACACCTGGATTAACGCATAGGCTACTTTTTATCCCGATATTCCCACGGGATCGGGACTTACGCGGGTGAAACTGGCGCTGCTAGTAGAAAATATTTATCTAAAGTCTTTAAAAGAATATTTTTTTGTACTATATTATTGGAATGGAGTGTCGTCAAGTTTTCTAATGCATAAGCTGGTGATGACGACGGTAATTATAATTGGATATGGATGAAATTAAAAAGCTCTTTTATAATAATAATAACTTGAGATACGTGAGCTGTCTGATCCCAAACGAGGCAAGGCATATACCATGGTAACAAGGCTGCTGATAAAGATACTTATATATTACTAAACACATATATCATGGATAAATTATACCCAGACACAGAACAAATGACCGTACTCATCACCGGTAACAACACAAAACTAACGCAGGAAACAAAACTTTTGCTAGGTTTTAAACGTCCTGTAACCAAGTCCTACATGCTATTAGTCTAGAAGGTAAGGTGAGGCACACGATTTTGTTCATCATTCGAATTTGGACAGAGTAGAATTTCAAGTTCGTAGTCCATCCGTGCCCCTGTATTTTCCGCATTGGAATTACATCAGCATCAAATTGTACTTCAGCTTTTATAGAACTAAGAGCTTTGTTCCCAATGTGTGTTATTCCAACCAGAAAATTTCCAATTTTTAATTTTAATTTTTAAACTATACTGTGGCCGAAGAGCCTTTCTTTTATGCTGCTTTCCATTAAATCTTTTTAAACACACAGCTATAAAATATGTTCCTTAATATAGACCTCTAAATCAACAGTATAAGTAAAATAATACGATATACTAGTACGATACGAAGATTCGACCTAAGAATCACCGATCGATGGTGATGATGTGATGATGTAAAAAGCGCTTTCATGCGCAGTGATTAGGTACACATATGAGAACTGGTATGTGTAAAATAGGCCTATCTACTTACGGCCTTCTTTATTCAACGGCCTTTGTTAATTTTTTTCTGAGGTTAGTCTTTTTATTGTTTAGCAGCGCCCCGCGGTTTCACCCGCGTAAGTCCGTGGGAATATCGGGATAAAATGTAGCCTATGCGTTAATCCAGGTCCAGCTATCTACATACTGTTTCATCGCAATCGGTTCAGTGGTTTTTGCGTGAAAGAGTAACAAACAACCATCCATCTAAACTTTCACATTTATAATATTAGTGGGATGTATGACTAGTTGGAGGGCTCCTAATTCCCGGCCATCTCCAGTTTGAGTTTCAGGTATGCGACCCTGAACTTCTTAAGCTTACAGTCTCCTATCTCTCATCTGGAGGGGAGGTAAGGCCCCCCGTACTGCACGGTGTACTGCTGATCAGGCGGCCAAAGTCTGCAAGTGTTTTTGGAAGCTTCGCAATAGACTCACTTGTGACGGAACACCGTGTGGTTTTATTCGGTCCGAGTCCAACATACCACTTCACCCTCGGTGAGGTGATGACCCGTGGGGGTTTCCACACGATAAAAAAAAGTGTCTTTGTCCGTCGTAGGCAATTTAAGTGATGACAGGCCTCCGTGAGTGAAACCACATTATATACGGACAAGTACCAACAGACCGCACGAAGACTTAGTGCAAGTGAAGAGTTACTAACTTAGTTTTAAGTTTTATTTACTAACACAATGTTTTAGTATGTATCTATATTTAGATAAGGTATTTATCTATGGGCCTATGCAGCCTGAAATAAATGATTATTATTATTATTATATGGCATGGCAAAATGTGTGTGTTTAAAATCTTCTTAGTTAATCTTCTTTTGAAGTATTCTACACTACTGTATTTCAGTTATATTTTTAGTATAAAGTCTGATAAAGTAGTAGATAACATCTAATAGTTTGATACCGTAAATATATATATCAGTAGATATACATATATATTACTTTATGATATCTATAATACATGACCGGATATAAATACATATCTACTAAATAACTGTGAGAATTCAGTATCTACTAGACTTTAGGGAAGTAAATGTAAAGTTAATTGCGAAACTTGTCAAGCTCATCTAGCGTAGGGTTGCCAAATTGTTTAATTAGATACGAAATCTATACTATATTTTTACGACACAGTAGCTCATGGCTCCGGCTCTAAGCTACCGTGACGTAAACCCGTGTGGTTACCTGCATATACGGGTATACCTGTATCCCAATCCAGGTATAAACTAAGTGGATTATCACGCAACCCCCGAGAAACTTGGCCTGCCTGTCAAAAAAAGTTATAAGACGGTGAATAGTGTGGGCAGAGCCTTGCCCCTTCCGGCTAAGAGAGGTGCAGACATGTCTCACCACCGTTCTAGACCTGCTATTGCTGCCGAACCTGCTGCTCTCAGGTCAGTGATCATGGAGGCCGGCAATCGACAAATAATATACGTTGGTATATAAAAAAAATTGGTCTCAGTCTGTCTCGGTGTATCAAATAAATCGCCAAGTCATTATGTTATAGTTAAAGTTGAAACTAAGTAGCTTTTATTATCCTCAAATTTTGTTTAAATTTAGACACTCGCCCGATTACGTTGACTCTACTGACAGCCCTGATCTGTAACAGGGATATCAGTAAAGTCTACGTATTCGGCCGGGTGTAGAGGGTAAGGCTCACATATTCCCATGAATATGTGAGCCACCTAGAAGACGATGAACGCGGGCTTTTATGACCGCTAATTTTATTTCATTAAATCCTCGTTCTATATAAAAAACAAACAATATTTATCGAACTTATTAGTTATTACTATCGATATATCTTTTACATTTTAATGGAAGTTCTTTTATGTTTCTACAATAAAACATCCCGTAGACGGGAATCAATTAACATTTTAAAGGGTTTCAGCGTCTTATCGGATTAGATTTTTGGGAAATGGAAATCAGTTTTAGCAAGGTCTCACGAGTACGGTAGGTGAAGGAGACGTTGAAGTGCTAACTCGCGCAGCTTGACTGCTTGAGTTGGTCAGTTGTGCGTTAGGTAGACGAGCGTTGCCGAGAAGTTGAATTGGACTAGGGTAATGGACAAGGGTCGGGTGATTGCCCAATTTACTACAAATTAAATAACACAAAATCCATTTTTTAGTTCAACCTAAATCTAATAAGGTTTCTAAGGTAACTGTGAATAAAACGTGTTTTTAAATGCCAAAATCGCCATGGTTATATTAACGAAAAAAAAAAAAACTAAACTCAGTATGATAGCAGCATGACTCGTCAAAATCGTTACAACATCTTCACTTATACGTCAAATGTCTCCGAGAGAAGAGGCCATGACGTAATTTGTACACTGAAGCACAATACCTTTTGTTGAGTACTTTTTTAAACCACTAAGTTGATAAAAAATATGGCTTCATCTGTCAGGAATCCATCCATCAAATTTCCAGGAGATTCCACTGGGAGATTCGTTTGGATTTTTTATCCATATTAGTCCACTGGGGAGACTTGTTCACTCCAGTTTTGGTGTTAAACATATTAGTTACCTTTAAGAAACATAGTGCTTAGAATGTTTCATGAGGTTGAGTTCCTGCTGATCCTGCTGATTCAAAAGCTTCCTAGAAAGTGCCTGGACCTGAGATTGAGGGTATATTTTCCTTACCTGCATACCCTCTTGTCTTAAGTTTTATATGTAACACTAACAGTGACCTCTGGTGTACCCAGTTGGCACTCTCTATAGAATATTAGCACTCTGGCGTACTTTTCCGCAAGGCTGGTGTTTATCAAGAAACTACTCTCAACACCAGAGATGTAATTTACGCAAGTAGAATCTGAGAACCGTGTAGAGACTTAAGAATGCACTGGCAGTTGTTATAGTACGGTAAGGAGTCGTTATGCAGAGTACTTATGAGACCGTCAAGCATTTGACGCTAATCATAGAGCGTAGCGTTAATTAAGACTTATGCCTAACTGTACAGGGCTGGAGATCCTAGCAGACTCACTTTCTCTTAAATTGACCTATACATTACATTTGTCAGCACCGCAATTTACTTACTTTAATTTACTTATTTAAACTATAATTTTCAATAACTTTACTTCAATCCCACTAATATTATAAATGTGAAAGTTTGGATGGATGGATGGATGTTTGTTTGTTACTGTTTCACGCAAAAACTACTGAACCGATTGCGATGAAACTTGGTATGTAGATAGCTGGAGACCTGGATTACCGCACAGGCTACTTTTTATTCCAATATTCCCACGGGATCGGGACTTACGCGGGTGAAACCGCGGGGCGCTGTTTGTCATGAAATAAATTTGACCTCTACCCACTCAAATCAAATCAAATCAAAATTATTTATTTCAAGTAAACCAATTGTAGGTATTTTTGAATTGTCAGGAGTAGGAGGCGGTTGTGAAGCTAGTTGCCTGTTCCAATACGTAGATCCTGTGGAGAAGAACAGGCAAGAAACTCCAAGGACACTCTTTTTCAACATGTTGTTCTTACAAGTTACTTGTTACTTCCTTACTATTCTTACTTAATATTATAAATGCGAAAGGAACTCTGTCTGTCTGTCTGTCGCAATTTCACGCCAAAACTACTGAATCGATTTAAATTAAATATGGTACACAGATAGTCTAGAGCCTGAGAAAGGACATAGGCTACTTTTTAATACGAAAAAAGGGGTGTAAGGGGTTGAAAGGTGGGGATGAAAAGTTGTATGAAAGTATTATCATATTTAGAGCTAGAAGCTTGAAACTTATTTTTTAGGCAGTTGATTCGATATAAATACACTATTCCACGCGGACGAAGTCGCGGGAATAGCTAGTTGCTTATAAGTACAATTTAATGTGAGGACAATGTAACATATATTGTTCTAAAATATAAACAAACACAGAACTGCTAGGCAACATAAAAAAATTATTTAATACTTAAGTGACTACACAGTTCTCACATGTACAATTCAAATTTTTCTAATTAACAGAAAATAAAACCTATCATAACTACAATGACAACAGTGTATAAGATAATGTCAATCCTCATCACTACATATTATAAAACAAAGTCTCTCGCCGCATCTGTCTGTCTGTTCGCGATGAAATGAAAAACTACTAAACGGATATTCATACGGTTTTCACTAATACACAGAGTGATTCATGAGGAAGGTTTAGGTGTATAATTTGTTAAGATTTTGTGTAAATTGATTGAAATATATTGATGATTGTTAAAGATGTCTCTGCTACCCGTGCGAAGCCGGGGCGGGTGGCTAGTGTTTTATAAAATTAACAATGTCAATAATAATAATCGAAATATCAATAAACTACTCACTACTAATACTTTTGGACTTCTTCATTGTTCTAAATACTCGTACAATCTCCTATTTTAACTGACTTCAAAAAAGGAGGAGGTTCTCAATTCGACTGTATGTTTTTTTTTTATGTTTGTTATCTCAGAACTTTCGACTGGGTGAACCGATTTTGATGATTCTTTTTATATTTGAAAGCTGGTGTTTTCCGTGTGGTCCCATTTCAATTTGGTCCAGTTTTGACAATGGCATCCATGAGAAAACCATATATAAGTCTTTTATGGAATAGTTTTTTTGTTAAAGTCGGTTTTTTTTTTAAAGAATTATTTCGGTATGCACTTCCTTTAAAGTAATACTTTTAAAGGTCAAGTAAGCGATAAATCAATAAAACTATATTTTACTATCACTAACCATGAAATTAAAGTATATTTTTTTGCATGAGTGTACATCTAATACTGGATATGCATACAATACGTAATCTAGCGAAGATGTTCAAAATGATGATTTTTATCAGAGACAAATTAATGCGATGACGTCATTCGTGATACTCCAGCATGATTGATCAAAATTAAATTTAAATATAAGATGGGTACATAAATAAGGATAATAGGTACTCGCAGGAATATATCTAAGATGTTGCGCTGAATAAGAATAGGTAGAAAGTCATATTGTCGTCGCCACATCAAAAACTCTTATTTATTTTATTAAAATTAGGGACAAACTATGATATATGATAACACAGTTCACTATTTAATATGAATAAGTTAATAGACATTAGTTTGACTGGTAATACTGGTAACGCAATGGTATTTGTCGATTGATAAATATTAATGAATAGTTATAAAAAGGGTAGGAATAGGTTCGGGGATTGCCTTGAGTGCGAATAGTGGTACGAACAACTTGGCAGTTACTGTAGTTAGTGATTTTCATATTTTATATCAGTGGTTGTGAGAATGTTTCTAACAGTGTCACTGCCCCCGGGACAAACTATTATACTATTAATAATTACCTCTTGAGTTGCAGGTGTCCATGGGCGAAGGTAGTCATTTACCGTCAGGTGACTCGTCTGATTGTTTGCCCCCCATAATAAAAAAATATAACATAAATTAAAGAGGAGTAGGTTTACCTACTCCATCTTTAATTTAATTTTTGGTAAGCCAAAAAAGGAACATAGCGCTTAACACCGGTTGTTCTTGCATGCAAGCGTACAGTACTCATAATTTTGCTATTTCATTTTAAACTTCATTTAAACATTTAAAACATTCATTTATGTGTGGGAGAGCCATGCTTCGGCACGTATGGGCCGGCTCGACTCCGCTCGTTACCACGGCCTCACAGAAAACCGGCCGTGAAGAAATGCTTGCATTGCATTTCGCCGCGTGAGTGAGGTTACCGGAGGCCCTAACCCTTCCCTTTCACTTATTCCCGTCCTTCCCCTCTCCCCCCTCTCCCCCCTCTTCCCACTCTTCCCCCCTCCCCCTCTTCTCCTACTCCCACCTTAAAGGGCGGCAACGCATTTGTGACTCTCGAGTTGCAAGTGCCCATCCGTCTGCTCGTTTGCCCCCTAAACCATAAAAAAAAACCTTATAAATAAAGCACTGTTGTATTAAAATTGATTTTGATTTATATTATCACTAGCAACCCGCCCCGGCTCCGCACGGGTACAAATTATACACCTAAACCTTCCTCATGAATCACTCTGTTTATTAGTGAAAACCGCATGAAAATCCGTTCAGTAGTTTTTCAGTTTATCGCGAACAGACAGACAGACAGACGCGGCGGGGGACTTTGTTTTATAATATGTAGTGATTATCAAAGAATGTTCCTATACTGTTGATGTAAGTTCCAATGTGTTCCAACTAGACAAGAAATCTATTTTACCCTACTTTTCTCCCAGCGTAATGTCAATACTTTTTCTTGTTCCATGCGGAGCTGCTTTTCACCCCACAACATCTCTACCATGACTCCTGCATACCAGGGTCCATAGTAATAGCAACTCCCGGGGACGGAACAAGCAGCAAGTAGAAGTTGGCAAATAATAAAATATGAAGAAAAAACTCACTTACCTTCTTATATAAAACAGATAAACAACATACAGAGAAAAGAAACGGTAACATAGACTCGAGCAATTGTGATCTTTTTGATACTGTATCCATTGATTTGAGTCTTCATTAAGGCTTGTGTACGTGTGTATTGTAGACCGGGCCGCTACTGCCCCGACACCGCACCATGTAACCATGTAGACTGGGCGAAGATTAGCCGCCGCATCAACGTCACACCGTTGCTATTTGAATTTGTCATATCACTGTTAATTTTCAGTAACACATTCCTGGCCACAAACATCGCGTGTATCGCATGATACAGAAGTCGAGTTGAAATAAAAAAAAGTCTGTATGTACTTATGTTCGCACGTAAGAAGTTATACTTTTATTTTAAACAAAGTTTATTTAAATATCATAATAAATAATACATACCGTCAACTAACCTCAAATTCTACAAACGTACTCAAAGTAATATGTAAAAACCATTTTTATCACTATCGTGAAGTTGGTAACTTTTTGAAAAACTAAAATGTTTACTAGGTAGCTAACTTCAGGGTGTCGGTTTTTTGTGACGGTGTGCGCGCGCATCGTAAAATTTACTCTCATCATTTTTTCCTAACGCGCCAAAAGAAGTATAACTTCAAAAACAAGAATTCAGTTAAGAAAGAAGTCAGTAGTAGAAATAAGTTCATTCCACTTTGATGCAAAGAGAGCAACATGGTAATTCCATAAACTTTAAGATCAGTGAAAAGATGATATTTTATATTTTGATTATCACATACAAATCATTTACAGTTAGTCCGGTAGTCTTTAAACAATCCGAGTTTTGTCCCATAAAAGTTCTCTGTCCTAAACTTATAAACTGTTCAAAGTCAACGTTACATTACTGGTATATAGGTAAATATTTCCTTTCTTAAGCCTCAACGCGAAGGTTATCGACAAAAGCAAAATCCTTCTCATTAATATTCATTTCAACTCAATTGATATGTATTGAACTAGCTCCAAGTACTTAGTTCTGAGAATTTAGGCATATGCGATAATATGGCTAAGTGCATACCTGTTCATAATTCAACTTAGTTCGCTGAATTATGAATACGTATTTAGCAAAAAAAAGGCACGACACCATTATCCATTAATTTCATGTCACCAGATTCATTTTAGATAGATTTCGAAAAATGTCTACCTATTGGTTTTGTACCAGTTGCCGAGTTTTACCAAAAATTTCTTCACAGGAGGTCTAGTTATGATCTCTAGACCCAAAACAACTGCCAGTTAAAAAGTTTTATATATATATGTATATATATATATATATACATATATATATAATATATATATATATTATATATAATATATATATATATTATATATATATATATATATATTATATATGTACTGTTATGGGTAGTAGAGTGATATTTTTGATATAATTATGAATCAGTCAAACAGTTTGAAGTTATACGATCAATACCAGACGTACTCTTCGAATATATGTTTTTAAACTTAGGTTATCTTAATAAGGTATATTTATTAATACTATTTGTACTTTCATATATATTTAAGAGCTATTACAATTAAAAAAAAACAGTTTTATTTAAACTAAATTCAGAGGCGTTAAGGACTTATTCAGTGTTTTTGTTATTATGACTTAAAATTATTTAATGTTTGATGTTATTGTAATACACCTCGTTATATTAAAATCAGTTGTTTAAAATAAGAAAGTAATAAATGACATTCAAGTAATTAGCTTCAATTTTAGGTTTAAGTCAATATTATAAGGTATTTATTTATATTTTAGTTGTATATTATATATATTAGGTAATACGTGAAGAGAACCTTTGTACCCCCTTTTCAGCAAATTTCGCAGAGGAATGTGAAATTTAGAATACTCAATGTTTATATGAAGAAGTGTAGAAAGCTAATATTTTTAATAATATGTGTTAAAAAAAATTAAATAATTTAAAAAATCGGTTCAGCCTTTCCGGAGATTAGCCGGAACAAACAGACAGACAGATAAAAAATTTAAAACTGATTTTTAGTTATAAGTATCTTAAAAATAACTATATGAGCTTATAAAAAACCTATTTTGACATTACAAACAGACACTTTAATTTTATTAATTTTCTTTTTTGGTTAAAATTCGACCACCAGGCGATCTCTAGCAGTCGATATAAATTAATAAGCTCCACTCAAATTTAATTCAATCACGACGTAGTTATTCAAGTCTTTGAAGACAGTAAGACAGTAAAAAAACAAAATATCCTTTGCGTCGCGTAAAGAACCTATTGACTATTTTTATTAAAAAAAAAACGTCTGTTCAAAAGTATGACAACACTTAGCATATATTATGACTGGAAGCGAATGATGTTGCACAATGTTGTGAATTATCTCATCGGCAAAAAATTTACCCAATCACGTTCATAAAACTATTTTAAACCAAATATTGTATTTCATTATTGTGATGATATCTATACATTTATAATTTTAATAGAGTATTTAAATGTACAATAATATTTAAGTGTTTTATATGAATAGGTAAACATTAGTTTACCTACGCACAAAGTCCCAAAATAGTATAATTCTTTAGGTGTTCTACAAACTAGCAGTATAAATTTGAAAGTGTATTTGATTGCGAGAATTAACCTTTTCATTCGATTAAAATAAACTGTTAACCGAAGAAAGTGTTTTATTATATCGAGACAGGATGACATAATATCATACGTATCCAAATAAAAATATTATTACAAAACCAAAATATGGACTCTCAAAAAAACCTTTCAAGTGATTCACTATAAAACTTATAAACGGACCACGATATCTCTGTCATAAAGAAAAAACAAAGTTACCAATGTATATCTTGTTTTCAACATAATAAAGTACTGTTTTGTAAATCATATGAGTTGTTGAGCTGTAAAGTGTTGATGGTTGTTGATGCGATGACTTGTAAAGATGTTGAATGGTCATTATCAAAAGGCCTGAGGTGGGTAGCGCAGTAGCCTGGCTCCTAACAAGCTGAATGACATGACATACAGAATGAAAGAGGTGAAATAAAAATATATCGCCCACACACTGAGGGTTGGTATCCATTTTAAACATTGGTTTACAACACAAGAAAGTGTAATCTTCTTATTCGGTTTTATATTAGAGAGTAATTTGTTGTAAGTGTTGTAACACAAAACTCCTAACAATTATTTTATTAAAATTGTGTGTATCTGTTCCTGTATTAGTTGCGTTTAATTCAACAAATGTGTAACAAGTGTAATTAAAACTTTAACATCAAGCAATCAATAGGTTATAAAATTTTTTGTTGACTGCACGGATGGCGCAATGGTTTAAGTGTTGCTGTGGGTTCAAATCCCACACAGGACAAAAATTTGTGTGATCCTCACAGTTGTCCCGAATCTAGGTGTTCTTTGTGCCCGTTGTTTGAATGTTTGTGACGCCCCCACGACACAGGAATGTTCCTAATGCGGGAGTTGTCTTTCAAATAAAATATTATTTTATCATAAAGTAGTTTTTGTACTTTGATGGTACTTTCGCTGTTAGCCTGCCGCGCAAACAAAAATCTTTAAAAGCCCAGAAAAGCAAAACATATTGGCAAATAAAAACTATTTGATAATAAATAGTTTCAAAAGTCCTAGTTTGTTTTTTTTTGTCGTGTGGTAACCGCCACTGGTCATTACCCCACCGGGACTAACGGTGAAGTGTGTATGTCGGAATTGAACTTGCAAACTTGTAGAATTAGTGCCGTTTGAGACCTGGTAAACAGATGCGGTGCCGGCACAACTTACAGTAAGGCCATGATATTGAGGACGGGATGGGGCCCAAACTCAACGTGCAAAGGTAAAAAAGGTAGGTGCAAAGTAAAAGGCGTTCATCTTCTATTCTTTTCTTATTCAACTAATTTGTATTATTGTACCTAATAGATATAGTCTGTCTAATATTTTCAGCTTTAAATCTCCCTTAAGCGGTGGATGAACAGTTGTTTTTTTTTATTATTGTTTAATCTAACGAAGAAAATACTCTCGAATTCCTCCACCGTAAATTTTTAAACTGAGAATGATTAAGTAGAATTCCAACATTCATAAATTTGAATATAGAGAATCTCATAACTACAGTCTATATATAAAAAAATGAATCCCTATTTTACTTGGTCAAGCCATAACTTCAGAACGACTTCACCGATTTTGTTCATCTTTTTTTTATATTTTCTAGTACGTTTGTAAGGTTCTTACGGAACTAAAAATTAAGAAAATTGAGCAGAAAATCGGTTCCCGTGGGATGAATTTGAATTTCCACGCGAATGAAGTCACGGGCAACTGCTAGTAAATGATAAAAAACAATAAAGAGGATAAAGTCTTAATATTGCTATTATATTAATATGTCGTTGAAATAGCGAGTCGATTTCAATTCACCTATATCATTCAAATCACCTATATTGCTTTTAATCGCAGATGTCTTTTATTAATAATAATAACTCCACACATCTCACACACGGCCGTCTGATCCCAAACTAGGCAGAGCCTGTACTATGGTGACCAGACTGCTGATAAACATACTTATATATTACTAAACACATACAGATTTTAGATAAATTACACCCAGACGCATAAAAAGTGATCCTGTTCATCACACAATTATTTGTCCTGGATGGGAATTAAACCCACGAACTCTGGCTCAGCAGTCAGGACCACTAACCCCTAGATCAACATGCCCGTTAATTCAATTAATTAAAAAAATAAATATACAAATAGATGTAAACGCTATGCACATCAATGGCTCCCGGAATTAGTAACAAACCGAAATATCAATAGTAATCATGTCTTTATCTTTTTCGAATAAAAGAAAGCTCACTAACCTCAAATAAAGTTAACAATAAATGACGTAACACAATGGATACCTGTCTCGAAGTATTTGTTCCACAGTGGGTCAGCAGTGCTGTGGTCAGTTTTATGACAGTTGTATACCACCCGCGGCGTCCAACCTTCGAGTCCAGGTGCTAAATAGTCGACAAGGTATCAATGATAAATGAAGTATTAGTTGTATGCTTTTTTCTAATTCTTCTAAAACGCAATTTAGTTGAGTTATTGAAAGAGAATATAAAAATGCTAGTTCTAGCATTTTTAATCGCTTTTAAACTAAAGACAGAAGAAGAAGAAAGAGGAGTTAAAGGAGTTGCTCATATAATTTGAAAGAATATTATACTATCAAAATTTGATAAGTATTTTATATCCTACTAATATTATAAACGTGAAAGTTTGTGAAGATGTATGGATGTTTGTTGGTCTTTCACGCAAAAACTACTAAACCGATTTCGATGAAACTTGGTATGTAGATAGTTGGAGACCTGGATTAACACAAAGGCTTTTTATCCCGATATTACCATGACATCAGGACTTCAGGTGTATCGGAGACAAAAAACAAGAATTGCTTCGAATCCTGGCTATTCTGATCGTTATCACATGGAAATTGATTGCATGAGGCAAATATAACACCAATTAAAAATCAACTAAAATCAATGTCTTCTAGATACAATTCTATGCATATTACACATCGCCTGGTGGTCGAATTTCGACCGTTTTGAGTGTCTTGTTTTATTTCATTGACCAGTATAACATGAACTGCCATTGTACAGACTTTTGTACCATGACAGATCCAAATATATACTGTACCCCCTACAGTATTATGTAGGCGTTTTTTACTTAATTTTTAACTTTATAGCACATATTGTTTAAAAATGTTAGCTTTCGGCACTCATTATACATATAAACTTTAAGCATTTCAAATTTTACATTATGCGTAAAAAATGCGTACAAAGAATTCTCCTCACGTATTAATGTATAGAAGACTAGCAGCGACCCGCGGTTTCACCCGCGTAAGTCCCGATCCCATGGGTACATCGGGATAAAAAGCCTCTGTGTTAATTTAGGTCTCCAGTTATCTACATACTAAGCTTAATCGCAGTCGGTTCAGTAGTTTTTGCGTGAAAGAGTAACAAACATCCTCACAAACTTTCACGTTTATAATACTAGCAGCGCCCCGCGGGTTCACCCGCGTAAATCCCGATCCCGTGGGAACATCGGGATAAAAAGTAGCCTATGCGATAATCCAGGTGTACAGCTATATACATACCAATCGATTTTGTGGTTTTGCGTGAAAGATTAACAAACATCCATCCATCCTTCCATCCATACATATATACAAACTTTCACATTTATAATATAAGTGGATTAGTAGGATTAGATTGTATGATGTTCCATTACAATGTGTATATCAAAATATTCTAATCAACTATAGTAACTTCACATAGTATGTACAGTAACTTGCTAATTCCAAGTACACATAAGGTTTAAAACGTTGTAAACGTGTATGTTTTAAAAGTTTATAAGCACCTTATAATACATACATATTTTACCAAAATGTATAAAAAATCGTAGAATAGAATATAATACACTTTATTGTACACCCTTAAACTAATGCTTACAACGAGTACACAAAGTTGATATGTTCAAAGGGCGGCCTGAAGTGCAATTACTTCCAGGCAACCTTAGGATGAATAAAAACTACAAGGTATAAAAGAAACTAATGGGTTGTTTTTGGGAGAAAAGAAATCAAGAAATATAGCATTTTTTGTGTAGTAAGTAGTATAGCATAACAATATATCCAGTCATATAATTATGTTATGTAGTTATGTTACTGAGCGACATTCTCAAATATGACAAAACTCATTAAACAAAGAGAAAAAAAAGTATAGCATTTAATTTGAGAGGCATCAGAATGTGAAATTTAAAAGCTAGGTACTGTATTTGTTTTTTCAATAATTCTAAATTGGAACCTAGTATAAAATTATAACCAGTAAATGATTACAAAATATATGACACCAATGTAAAAATTGCACTATTCTGATATAACAAACCTGATAATGGAATATTACGTGACACTTGAACTCATATTAACATATTAGTACCTATCATACATCAAACTATTACATACACACCTTGAATGAATGAATGAATGAAACAACTTTGTTTCATTCATACCTCATTCATTCTTTTGAAGTATTTTCGCCGATTTCTTAAACAAATTAACACTGTTGTCCACGTGTGAAACCTTCTGTGTATTTTTATAGCTTTATTGTGGCCGGTAAGATAACCCGTCAGTGCAGACTCTTGCGCAAGCCGACAAAAGTGAAAATGTCCGACAGTAAAAGTGGCGATAAGTACTCTTTTTTTTTTATTGCGACAAAAGTCATTGTTTGCTAAGAAAGGGTTATAGTTTTAGTAGAAGGGTATATTTTCATAGTTGCAACGAATTATTATAAATATTTATCAAGGAGACACCCCCAAGTAAAACATTGCACTGAGTTCGTCAATCGTCACCAACTTCTTTTGTCAGTGCTGAGAACTTGACATAACATGACGCGTTTGCGTAAAGTTTAACAGTCTATAAATGCCTTAATGTGTAATAGAAGGAAATAATAAATTAAGGATTTTTTTAAAGTTCAATAACTTTTTGAAGTGAAAACTTCTTTAGCGGCGGTGCACTTTTTGGGATGGGTAAAAATGTTAAACTTGCGTCAGGACAACTCGCGTCAGGACGTGACCTGATCAAAAATTCGTAAGACTGAGCCGAGTTTCTTATATTTAAAAAAAATTAACATTCGAAATTCAAACATTTATGAGCGGCCAGGAGCGCAGAACTTCCAGTGTACCCTATGTTTACATTTAGATATGTTATTTCCTACTTTTTATTTTTAACCTAATTATATATATACAGATGTGTGTGTGTGTATGTATATGCAAATACATTGTGAAGTTATGTTTTCACTTCTGACGTGCAGTCCTACGATTGACTGTTTTTTTTTAAACATTTAGTAACAGGTAAATGAAACCCGAGAAATGTATCGTGGCTGTCATTAAAGAAGTGGGTAGGCCTCTAGGCGACTATGCAACGAGTATCAACACCCAGACCTCCTTGTCACAGCCTTAAACGATTCATGGTTTATCCCCACAAGTACTGTTACAGTTACTACATGTTTCAATCGAATAATGCCGATTATGGTCACATATTACGAAAACAAATCTTTATATTTAATCCGTACCTATATTCGTTTGCATAAATGGTGGAAACTGTAACAAGTTAGTGATTGAACTAACAAATAAATAAAGTCTTTTAATTATTTATTATTCTTCAGTATAAGTCACTGTTATTTCTTTCTCCCTCGTTCCTTTCTTTTCCCTTCGTAAATATTGTTGTATAGTTTATAATTATTCGAAAAAAATATGATGAAAGTGTATTACCCGTTTTCGATGTCAACCTTTTGTGGAAAATAGATTTATTTGAAAAGCAAACAATTAATGTTTCCTAATCCAACATGTTAAAGCAAACGTTGTTAAAGTTGATTAATGATTATGTACCTATGGATTAATCCGTAGGTAGATAAAAGGACGGTACTCTTTATATACCTATAAAAAAATCGTGTCACTTTATCCGCGGTGAACTCCTAAACTGATGAATCGATATGAATGAAATTTGCACACTGTGTGCAGATTTGTAGAACTTGAAAGAAAGGATAGATTTTAACTCAATTTATAGTCACAATATTTTTTATTGCAAATTCCTTAGCCACAGCGGCGCGTGGCCGGGTAGCTAGTTGATTATATAAATATAATCATGAAAACCCAATTATTTTAATAATAATACTAGTAAAATGATTTAGGAATTCAACATTAAGTTTCTAATTTCACCTGAAAAAAATTTGTTTAAAAATTAATTGTGCAAGAGCGCAATATGGTGTTTAGAAAAAAAGAATAGTTTATCTGTGTTATATATTACTTGCACCGAATATACTATAATGTATTGAATTTGTCAGGAAATGCGCTCCAGTATGAAAAAAAATAAAACTGACTTAAATGTTATGTTTGTTACAAAACTATAATAAATTGTTACAAATGTACCTATATTTTTGTTAAATTGTCAAAATTTGTGAATGCGTCCATTTTTATACGTTTTTATAAATGCCTTGTATCAGTACTGTTGTGAGTATAAATTAAAAAAAAACAAATGAGATTTGTAAATACTTAATTTTATTAATTCTGAAACTAACAGATGATATATAAGTATCCTATCTAGATTCGAGTAATACAACATAAATATGTATTTATAACTACAAGAATTAATTTAGCACAACTATTTAATATAATTTTAAAGATTTTATATGCGGGTGAGGTGAGTAAGTATTAAGTATATGCCACTAGAAAATATTTTAAACCAACAAATTTAACGATATAAACTTAAATTGAGCAATATCGATTAATAATATAATGTAATATGGTCCGAAATATTGTTCATCACTTAAATAATCGTCAAACTAATATTTAATTCGCCTACAACGAATCTACATAAATTATACAAAATGTTTCACATGCGTATTATTTCAATCCAATTTAAAATAATATTTCTTGAAACAAAATAAATGAAAGTTTGAAACTATAAATTCGCCGTAACGATAGAAAATGTAGCTAATGTTATATAAACCAATATGTCTTAAACATTAATTAAATAAAATATAGTAATGATATGCTTAAAGTTTGATAATAATAATATGTTTTTATATTACGAAATGTAACGATAATTTGACAAAATTAGTTTTAGTAAATGAAATCCACTCGATTGTATGTATTTGTTTTAAAAGTACTTGTATAATATACGTTAAGGATTAATATACAAAAAAAACTGTTAACTAAATGTGCACATAAATAAATATGTACACTTCTACGCACCTGAAGGCTATGTAAGTATGTTAGTTAAGGTTTCTCTCAAGGTTTATGAACTAAATCGGATGCCTCAAGGCAAACATGATTATGTCAATTTTAGCAGCCTCTAGTCGTCACGTCACAATTTCATTATAAGTGGACAAAATCCTTGTCACTTCGTCGCGAGTGATTAAATTCTGGGTCAAATACTATTTTATTTACATATTCAGTCATTGTGGAATATGTACTTGCAATTTCTATGACTTTAAAATTATACATTGTGCAAAATTGTAGTTAGTAAATGACAAGGTATGGAATTTTAAAATATTCAAAACATTTCATTTGCAATCTGTATAGATAAGAACTTTTTTATTTAAAGAAAAGAGTAGGAAACTAAATCACTTTTAGTTGATAAAATTTAAAGATATCATTAGATAAATGAAACTAATTTTAAAATAAAGATTTAACCCCTAATCACTGAAACACTAAAAATTGAAATTTACTATTTTTTTAAATACATTATTGAAAAGATGATGAGTATATATGTACATGTATGCAACTACTACAAAATATACAAAACGTCACTCACCTCACCCGCTTGTGATCGCTGCAATTAATGCTAAATTGACGCTTGCATATAAATATATATTCAAATGGAATGTGCAGAAGCTGAGATAGGTACCTATCTTACACCAAACACCTTTATTTAGAGTCATTATATATTTACCTTACGAAGTATATATACAAATCCTTATCTACACTAATCGCAATGGTTGATGACAAAACTCAAATTCCATTTCGCCTAGCTAAATTCATATTTATATATATTTATATGTTAAATTTTTTACACGATTTGTTACACAAACGACATTGCACAGTTCAACCGTTCACGATATGAAGTCATATATAACCCGACGTATACCAACCCTATGCTTCGTTTGTATAATTGAATGATTGTATAATAAAGGGTTGCTTTTTTTGCATCATCAACCAGTTTTGTATATTGTCTGCGTATCAATGTATATTTTTTGTTGCTGTAGGCGTAAATCCTGACTAAGAAACTGAGTAATTGATTATCATTTAGTTTTTGTACATGTCTTTTCAGATATGTATTTTATATGTACGCTCACGTCATAAAATATATTTTAATTCAATGAATGTATAGTAAAAGACATCAACGCGTCACACAAATAATTTATCTAAACATGAACCGATAAACAATGTGATAACAACGTATCGATCGCTTTCTTATCAAATGATGTCTAGCTAGTTAGGCGGGCAAAGCTTTTGTTTAGTTTTACTTCAATTATAGATAAAATCATCAAAGCAAGAGTTGGTATACGATGGGCAGTCGATTATAATGACTATAAAGGACACTTTCTCAGAAGTTCCACTAACAATTTTAGGCCTACCGTCGCGCAACCGCCGCCCGCCCCAAGACACAATCCACAACGTCCAACGTGCCCTAAACATCTATGGCCTACTAATAAAACGCACACAAAATGGACTCGTTTAAAAAAAAAATAGCAAATATTTACACCATATACAATTAACTCGGTCGGGGGCGAACGTCGCGCGCGACGAGCATAATATCACCAAAACACGAAACGCTCACTTGGAGTCCAATATCAGCATGAGATTTTACATGTACAGAAGCTGTAGCAGCGCAGGTGCTAGACGTGGCGCGGGGCGACACGGCACGGCACGGGGCAGCTAGGGCGCAGGGGGCAAATCATGCGGCACGCACCATGAGGGCGCGCGCCGTGCCGCCTACGCCAGCGGATACTGTCACAAAGGGGGCTGCGCGTGCGCATGGTGATGGTGATACAGAGGCGACTGGTAGTAGTTGTCCGCCGGAGAGTGACCGTATCCGTAATTGACGTCGTACATTTTCAAGTCCGCTTTTGTATCAGCGCCGGGTAACAGTCGTGTGATGCTGAAGGGATGCTGAGCGGGTGCGTAACCAGTCGGCTCCTGTTTCAACTGAGCGTAATGTTCTAGAGCAAGCGGAGTATGTTCTGGTAGGCACAACTCTGGTGCCGCATGCAACTGTGCCAACAATTCATCTCGCATCTCTTTGTCTTCTCCTGGCGCTCCGCCTCCCCCTACACCGCTCTTCTCGTGTCCATGGTCTCCACGTTTCTCATGTGACCCACCATGGTGACCATGTCCGTGGGTAGTTTTTTGTGCTTGTCGAATGGACTCTTTCTTCTCATCCTTGAAGCGTTTCTGCCGCCGCAGAAAGCAGCCATTCTCAAACATATTACCACTGTCCGGGTGCAGCGTCCAAAATGAGCCCTTCCCAGGCTTATCTGGTGTCCTCGGCACTTTGACAAAGCAGTCATTGAATGACAATGAGTGTCGAATGGAATTCTGCCAGCGCTGCTGATTCTGTCTGTAGAACGGGAACAAGTCCATAATGAATTGGTAGATCTCGGAGAGAGTCAGCATGCGCGTTGGATTATTCTGGATGGCCATTGTGATCAGCGATATGTAGGAATACGGAGGTTTGGCGTGTGTATACGAACGGCGATAAGTTTTGTCGTTACGTGCGCGTTGCAGGGCTGATGTCGGCGATGCGGCCTCTTGCTCGCGAGGAAGCGAGCCGTAAGGCACGGCGCCGCCGCCTCCCATGCACGACGCCATGGTGCTGGGCGGCGAGTAGCCGACGCCCGGGGAACCCATACACGAGCTGCCCGCGACCATGTTGTTGGTGTAGAGATTCGGGTACGGCTGAGCTGGCATGCAGCCCATGCCATTGACGTACGGAGGCGCGAGGCCCGGCGATAACGAAGACAGCGACGCGGACGTCGGCACGTCGCCGTACGAGAGCTTCTGCGAGATCATGGCTAGCGCATCACCCGCGCGTGCACGCCGGCCAGGGGCAAACACTCGCACTGATTGAAAGAGTAAATAGAGGCCGGGGGCTCGGGCTCCCCTCCACCGCGGAGGCTATTGGCGCGGTAGGGCGGGGCCGGCGCAGGCCCGCCTGCTAGTTTAACCCCGCGCTCCGCTCCCCTCGCCCCGCTCGTCTGCCCGCCCCGCGCGGTCGGTGCGCGCGCCTCACCGACCCGACGCTGGTAATACCGCAGCTCTGAACGATAAAACCATTGGAATTATCATAAGTGTTTCAGCAGGAATATGTGTTAGTGATGACCGTTGAAACTTACTGTACAAAGCTGTACAAGCATTCACACGGCCAGTGATATAGAAATTCGTACAAAATGTAATCACAGATAAGTAATGTCAGTGAGATCATTGATAAGATTATCATCACTCGTATGAAATAGATGCTTCTCTGTAAGATATATGTAGCATTACGTTGAGTGCTCATATCTGTTTTATATATTTATAATTTACGCATACTTGCTGAACTGCTGCTAAATTTGATAAACATTACCGCTACTTTATCATAGTGTTCGCGTACGCATAATCGATTATATTATGCTCACAAAAATATTGTGAATTCTATTTAAACATTAGTAGTTTTGTATAACAATACTTTGATATATTTTTTACATATTTTATATTAAATAATTAATCACGATAAAATAAATCCGAAATTAATCTTACAAGCGATTGTTCACGAAGTTATTTATAAAAATGAATATTCGTTTTAAACTTCTGGTTAAAGCATAGCAAGCTTCCTTAGATACACATTGAAAAGACTTGAATTAGAAGTTTTAGCACGTTCATTATCATTGATTAATACAACTATCAGATTAGCTTCAGTGTATAATACTTATCTATGATCTGCTACACATCGTAACAACAACTAGGCCTACTATACTGTAGTATTAAATATGTTTTAGATTTGAGAAGAACAAGTCCTACTTAGTATATCTTCTTATGATTAATATAGTGAAAGTGACAAAAAGTTTTAAATCGCTACAAATTATAACAAAGACCCCCGCCGCCTCTGTCTGTCTGTCTGTTCACGATAAACTGAAAAACTACTGAACGGATTTTCATGCGGTTTTCACCAACAGATAGAGCGATTCATGAGAAAGGTTTAGGTTTATATTTAATTTGTTAAGGTTTTGTGTAAATTGGTTGAAATATGATGATAATTGTTGAAGATGTCTCTGCAACCCGTGCGAAGTCGGGGCGGGTTGCTACTTAAATATAAAAACACTAGCAGCATCCCGCGGTTTCACCCGCGTAAGTCCCGATCCCGTGGGAATATCGGGATAAATAGTAGCCTATGCGCTAATCCAGGTCTCCAGCTGTCTACATAGCAAGTTTCATCGCAATCGGTTCAGTGGTTTTTGCGTGAAAGAGTAACAAACATCCATCCGTCCTTCTATCCATCCATGCATCCATCCAAACTTTCACATTTATAATATTAGTGGGATTAGTGATTGTTGGCGGATAATGATTACAACAATCAAAATCCTAATTAGAATAAATTTGCCAATTATTGATATAATATAAATAGGCTGTAGATATTAACAATAAATACTGATATTTACCATAATATTATTAGCAGTAAATACTATAGGTATAGGTATTTACAGTATATAGTTATTGTGTGTTGTTTTATTCGGATAGTAATATGATTATGTAGTATTTCTTTTTCAAAAAATATTTTATTATAATTTTAAACTGCATGAAATCTAATTACGATGATATGTTTTACTTTTTAACTGCTGTATGAAAATACATTTAAAAAAAATACGTTATTACATATTTTTGAAATCAAATCGGAAAATTTACGAGTGCGTTCTCGGCACTGTTATCTTATACTTAATTTTAGTCTTTAAAAACTATCCCACTTATGGGCTACTATGAGATGGAGAAGACCATAAACAACGAAGCCCGCCTATTGCGGGTTGTTAGTTATGCGGTATACTTTATGATGTTTTGCTTCGCTAAAAACATATTAATTTAATAAAAAAATGAAAAAGGTATACCTTACTAACATTGACATCAAAAAGCCTGAGATGTTCGTCCGGGGATCGAACTCCAATCGCCGACTTAAAAAAAGAACGGCTAGATCATTCTGCTATCACCTGCTCATACAAACATATCCTATCCTGCTTCCTACTCCTACTAATATTATAAGAGTGTGAGTTTGTTAGGACGTATGTATGTTTGTTACTGTTTCACGCAGAAATTACTCAAACTTTTTATAGAGTACTAGCTGCGCCCCGCGGTTTCACCCGCGTAAGTCCCGATGCCGTGGAAATATTGGGATAAGAAGTAGCCTATGTGTTAATCCAGGTCTCTAGGTCTCCAGCTATCTACATACCAAGTTTCATCGCAATAGGTTCTGTAGTTTTGGCGTGAATGAGCAACAAACTCACAAACTTTCACGTTTATAATATTAGTAGGATAAATTATACTCTTAATAAATTGAATACTCGAGATAATTATAAGCGTAATAAGTCGAAATAAATTGGCTAAATTACATGGATAAGTGAAAAGTAATTCTGGGAAATCGTGCTTTCTGAGAACTGCGGTGGATAAAAGAGATATCTCGGTAATAAAATACGGTGGGACTGTTTCACATAAAAAAAAAAAGTCTGCAGCAGCATACATCTAACATTTATACATATAGAAGCCATTATTGACTAACTAGCAGCGCCCCACGGTTTCACCCGCGTCAGTCCCGATCCCGTGTAAATATCGGGATAAAAAGTAGCCTATGCGTTAATCCAGGTCTCCAGCTATCTACATACCAAGTTTCATCGCAATCGGTTTAGTGGTTTTTGCGTGAAAGAGTAACAAACATCCATCCATCCAAACTTTCACATTTATAATATTAGTGGGATCTATCAACCATGATACATTTAAATAGGAAATACATGTAAATTTACATATAGGTAGGTATATACAATCCATGAATAGGTTTCTTTTGTTGTTTCGCTGGTGTTCCTGTCCTGTAGGTAAGCATTAGGGTCCTCTCCCTAACCTTTTTTCCTTATACAAAATTACCTTCTTCCTTCTTTCCCGTCTTAAAACGACTACATTCCCAAGGAGGGTTTGGCGCCAGACAGGTGCCCATAACGAAACCAGCTAAAACCCCAATGAAAATTGAGAAACGGGCACGATCATGATGATGAGGTTTTTTTGGATACGCGTACCATCTTCGTCTTTATCATCACTTCAGATGAGATGGCAGACAAACGCCTATTCCTATTATCAATAAAATAGGCAGTCATGGGACTACCGACAGAGGTGAAAACTTAACACGACGTGTCGCGTCATTGAAATTTTGAATAAAGGTTTTCGCTATTGAGCACTATGGGCGGTATAAATTTTCACTTTAATAACAATTATGTTTTTGTTTATTTTACTATATGAATTGCGCACACAATAAGTACTTTAATGAACTAATTATATTTTTAAAGATTAATTAATAAGGAGCTGACAGAACTCAATGTTTAGATTAGCGCCCTCTAGCGGATCTATATATGTATTATTAGCGTGACAGTCACTAGTTCAGTGCTTTTTCGCCATAGTAAAAGTGCACAACGTGCCTAAAGAAGTTTTCACTTCAAAAATACGTACACAAAGTCGCAGGGGGCTCCAAAAGCACTATGTTTACAATATTTTGTCCTAGTGACGAACATAATGACGCGACATATCTTGGAAAAAACATCTGTAAAGTGTATTATTAGAAAAGAAAGACGTTCGTAGAAGCACTAAGATTATGTAAATAAAACGTGTTGAACACAATGTGTGTCGTTTGCAATGTAAGAGGTGATTAAATCTAAGTGTAGTTTATTTATGACTATCTTTATGACTGTTGAGTTTAGGCTGTACATTATAAGGCCCCCTAGTTCAATAGCCGAGGTATGCTTGTCCATAAAACTGCACAGTCTAGAAGTAAGTCGGGTGGAGTGACATAATATATATTTTTCATACATTTTGGGTAACCCAGTTCTTAATTGATACATTAAATGTTAGGAAAAATTCATAAACAATGTACGACCGAACGGGCAGGGCCCGGAGAGCGTTGGATGAGATCCAAACGGACACGCGCGCATACCGCGGTAGCCGTCCACACGCGCCGTTCTGACACGCTCCGGCGTGGCGCGGCGCTCGTCGCCCGGCCGCCGGAGCGACGCGTTGCTGTTGCGGCGCCGAACGGGCGCGGCGGTAGCCGAGCGCAAGTGGGCGCAGCCGGTCGGATCCGAGCGGGCGCGGCGTTAGGCGAGTGCAAGTGGGCGCAGCCGGTCGGATCTGACCGCCCGCGGCGGCAAGGAGTTTCATGCAAAAATGAATTTTAAGTAATAAATATAAACTTCAATTTCCATCACCATACTAAAAAAGCGTTCCGATGCGCTTCGGTGCGGCCCGTTCGGTGGGAATCGTACTTTAAGAGCATTTATCTCTTTCACAGCGTTATTGTTTAAGAATTTAGCTGTTTGAAGTTATAGAAAAAAACAATTAACTACATGGATGGCGCAACCGTTTAAGTGATCGCTTCGCCACTACGCCGCGTCAAGTGTTGTGGGTTCAAATCCTACAGGGGACAAAAATTTGTGTGACAAATAGTGGTCCCGTTTCTGGGTGTTCTTTGTGTCCGTTGTTTAAATGTTTGTAAGGCGACAGAGGAATATTCCTAATTTTTTTACCTACCATTTATTGTGCTAAGCTAAAATTCAAAAATTAATACTCATTTACTAAAAAATATTTAGTTTTATAAAAATAAGTATCATATATTAATACCTTTATTTACAATAGATACACGTACTGTATGAGTCGTACACACGTTCCAAACTTATAATAAGTATAAAACTTCTATCGTTCATTTGAAATAACAAAACAACTGTTGTTATCTTATCACCATGATATTTTATGTTGTATCCCTGTACCTTTCAAATCAAAATTTAACTTGGGTTTTTCGGCTTTACGGCGTTTAAAACCCAAAAGTAGTACCTACCTATATTTATACAGGTACTCATTTTGATCCTTTTTTATAGCATAGGGGGCAAACGAGCAGACGGGTCACCTGATGGTAAGTGACTATCGCCGCCCATGGACACCTACAACTCAAAAGTCACAAGTGCATTGCCGGCCTTTAAGGTGGGAGTAGGGGAAGGAGGGAGGAGGGTTTGGACCTCCGGTAACCTCACTCACTCGGCTAAACACAACGCCAGGATTGCTTCAAGACGGTTTTCTGTGAGGCCGCGGTAACACTCCGATCGAGCCGACCCATTTTGTTGTCTGTTACCCCCTCCAAGATTTATTTCTCTTGTCTTGTGTTTCTTGAAGGTTCCGTCTATCTCTATACTAAATTCATCATAATTGGTTCGGCACATTAGGGGCGAAAAAACAGCCAGACAGACACTTTGTTAACTTTCGCAAATTGGGTATTACTCGTCGTACCTATAGATTTATTGAAAGGGTTACAATATTTTACTGTTGAAATTTCAACTTGTATATTATCTAAAAACTTGAAACCAAAAACACAAACATATCTATTAATAAATAATGTACAACTAATCATCTCCACGTAGTCTATTTATCAGAGTGTGTACAAACAAACACATTAGCTAACGATACGTTATTAACTAAGTGCGTCTGACGAGAGACTCAACACTGTTTGTTCTTTAATTAACATACGACAGAAATATCGCGATTTGTATGTATATGTATACATAACATTACATTTTAATCATTTGAACTAAGTATGTACGTCAGCCTGTAGAAGATACAGCGTGTATGAGTTGCGCTGTATCCGTCTCTCATGTACCTACATTAGAGAGTAAATCAACATGAATTCATCCTCATATAGTAGTGTATGTTTTTGTATATTTGGCCTTGTCGTGCAAACCCCTGCATATGAAGATAGGAATGTGGATCTTTACTTGACTTTCAAAAAGGGGGAAATCAATCAAATCGATTTAATTTTTTTTTTGTGTTACTATAGCTATTACAACATCGTTGAAAACGGTGTACAGATTTTAATTAAATTTAATTAAATAAAATTAAAAAAATATTCAACCTAAATCGAAGAGAAACAATTTAATAAAAAATAAGTTAACCCATTGATTGATAAACGAAAAAGTCATTAATATCAGACAGTTTCTATAAAAATTATTCTATTGAATCCGTAGCCTATAGACGCTTGCAGTTCCAGAGGACCCGCATATGCATTGCTGACCCTTTAAAAACTTAGGTATACCTTTTTTTTCGGATCTCCGGCTCCTCGGGGACGCAGGAGCCAGGAGTATGTGGTGTTGCCACTAAAAACCACCCCGACAGCCGGTCTCAGGCGCCCTGCTCTGGAGAGGACCCGGACCATGTTATTTCAGGTCCCCCCCCCGGATCGACGCCGCGCCTAGCCAAGCCCTATTCCGATGAAAGCAGGCTTCCCCACGCCTATCGGCCTAATCAATGTGTGTTGCAGCCCGATCGCAAAAAAGCGATCGGGCCACCATCCTATCGCCTACCGCAGCAATTAATCTGCCACCAGAGGTCCTCACTCTATGGCAGCCTGCGGCCCCGTCGACGGCTGATATCGCCGCCGACGTCCTCTACGCTCGGGATCGGCCCTCTCCCGATCCCGTTCAGTGGTCTCTTTCTGGAGCATTACAGCTTCACAGAAAGAGACCACTGCGCCCCAACTTGGGTATACCTACACTCCTTTCTTGAAGAACGTTATACTGTAGTCCCTCCACGTGTGAGATGTTAACTTCACATAAGATCCTTCTTAAAAACCTTTAGAAACACTTTTCATCCTAAGTGTAGTTGCATTCTTTAAAGTGGATTCAATGATATTACCAAATTAGAATTCAACTTAATATCTGAAAATTTAAATATTTTTCATCCGTCGCTGTTTGCTGTATTATTTTAATTACCTTGGAGACCGAGCTTTGCTCGGTAGCTTTTTGTAAAATTGCATTTTCACAGGAAATTCAACTATGCAGTTGAACTTAAAATGCAAAACTGTATCTGTTTACAAAATTTCATCAAAATCTTTGGAGCCGTTTCCTAGATTCAGATAATATCTATACATATATACAAGAATTGCTCGTTTAAAGGTATTAGATTTGCAAAATGTTTTTTTGTCATATTAAATATTGACATTTCATTTAATTGTAACTAACTAAAAGTGAAAAACCTACTTTATGACAAAAATATTGAATTATTTCCAGTCGCTCAGACTGTCTTCTGTTGCCAATGATTAAAACACAATTAGCGCTAAACTTATTTTCTAATCATCAAGAAGTTTGTTAATAAAACTCTTATACTTTAACGAGATCCAAAGTCCTCAGTCTGTTGCAGAATAAATTGTCCGTGAGTTGTGTGTTTATGTGTGTTTGTTAGTCGTAAAAGCAAGGAAACAGCCGGGGCCATTAAATGCTAGTTTTTTGTTTTATGACGTTCATTATACCTGTAGTGGTTATTTACTCTGGCTGGCCATAAACACACAACTTATTATCACACAGGTATCTTCCTAAGAAATTAAGTATGTAGGAATAGGGCGTTTTCCAACTACAACAATAGGTATCTAGCGACGAATACCATCGCAATACACGTATGAAAACACTGATGCAAATTAATTAATAGTACAACAGATTGCTAATTATATCATAGCATTTGAATACATTGCTATAGAGATTCGACAATCAACTCAACAATGAAAGTTTAATCTTGGGGGCTGTTCATTAATCACGTGATGTTTTTTTAGCAACTTTTTAACCCCCTCTTCCCCCTGGTGATTCGTGGTGAGGTTTTAGACTACCCCCCCCCCCCCCCCGCCTAGCCAAAATCACGTGTATTTTTTGTTCAAAATGTATTTAAAATTTTCAAAATATGACCTTTAAATCTCGCGTTCTACGAAAAATTTAATATACGTGATATCTCACTACACCCCTCCCGAACCACCTTTTCGAACCTTACGTGATTAATGGACAATCCCTTGAAGGGTCGCACCGACGTTTCTTAATATATAAATAACGTGTTGCCTCAGCGGCCATCAGCTTGTCTCTTTCCAGCGTATATAGGTGCACAAGATTAGCCGGGCAAGTTTTCGAACTTAAAACACTCCAGTGCTATATTAATTTACACAAACCATTTCAAGCCATTTACAGACCCCCTCTAATTCAGGACTGAATAAACTATTCTTACCACACCGTATGCCAAATTTCAAATCTCCAACTTTACAAATAATTTAATATAATAGTTACGTATATATGAGTTAAATAAATAATGAACGTCTAAAAATCTTTTTTTTTTGGTGACTGTCTGACTTTCTGAATGACAGATTATCAAAAATCGATTTCTTTACCTCTAGGCCACCAAGAAATATGAAATTTGGTACATGGCTAGGGTTTTTCAAAAGGCTAAAGGCCTCGTACCTTAAAATCCTCCGGGAATTGGGTCGAAATATCTATTATCCATTATCATTTGTGACGCCACGGTCGCGAAAATATTAAAAATCAGATCAAAAACATAAATGTGAAAGTAAGGGTAACATACCCTTACTTATACTTTGTCACAACAAAAAAGCAAATCAGAATTTAGCTTCAAGTTTATCCAAATCTTGTGAATGGTTTGATATGAACTTGATGAGTTTTTTGTTTAAGTGAAAATAATTATCTATTCTAGTGGGAGAGCCATGCTTCGGCACGTATGGGCCGGCTCAACCGGAGTGATACCACGGCCTCACAGAAAACCGGCAGTGAAGCAATGTTTGCATAGCTTTTCGCGTGTGAGTGTTGTGAGTGAGGTTATCGGAGGCCCTAACCCTTCCCTCTTTCCCTCTCCCCTCCTCTTCCCCTCTTTCCTCCTTCACCTACTACCACCTTAAAGGCCGGCAACGCACTTGGCACTCTTTGAGTTGCAGGTGCCCATGGGCGGCGTTAGTCATTTACCATAAAAAAAGTATGTAATAACCTATTTACATTGCAATAAATACCTACTATTTTCTTTCGCACAAAAGTAACCAAATAAAGGTTCACTTATTTTCTATTTTCCCTCACACAAGCATATGGTATTAAGGTATAGATTTCTATATACAAAAGTACCATAGCCATGTGAATACAATATGAATAAGTAAATGGAAAGAGATAATGTTACAGAGGGAACAGCCGCAGACGCCCCAATGAAGGCAATACATCGGTAATATGTTGGTTTGTTCCCTTTTGAACTCGGAATTTGTACCGTTTTATACATTTAAGATATTACTAGTAACGTGCGATCAATTTTACAAGTAATTATTGACACGTACTGAAAGTTACTGCATGGTCAGCAAAAAATATTTCTTATTGTTTGTAAATAGCTATGAACATAAGACAAAATTCTTGGGTCTATCATTTTCTATATGGTTTGTAAACTTTCTTGTCAGAGCGGCTTCAAATCGAACACAGATTTAGCACTCCGTCTCTGTTCAGTATTTTTACTGAACAGAGGCACACCACTGAATCTGCGTAAAATACATACAAGTCGGCTTCAGAAACTACAAAATGTAACTTATAAAAATGGAAGGAAGAAGAAAAAATCCGGATGTATTGAAATTCAAGTTAAGTATTCGATAGCTGTCAAGAGGTAGCTTTGGACGAGTGAATTCTCTGAATGATAATAATAATAACTTGCAACCCACAGCCGTCTGATCCCAAACTAGGCCGAGCCTGTACTATGGTAACCAGACTGCCGAAACATGGTTATATACTACTAAATATATTACATATTATATACACATTATAGATAAAGTTAGATGTTGAATGAGAAAAACTCAAAGGACAGAATTACCCTCCGCTACTGTGATAATTAAATTACATAGGTACTCCTAGTGACTCTTCGTTTTTTTTCTTTCGGGTCATTGTAAAAAATACGAAATTCTCTAAAATTATTAATTATCGTAACGTCATATGAAATAAATTAAAAATAGCCAAATATTTATTTTTTTGTACGCGTGAGCCTTCAACGTATCTCAAACATTTTTTAGTTTTGTGTGGATTTAATGAATGATTATTCACCCTTCCACCTTGGTTACGTATAAAATTAATTAACAGTATTCGTGTAGTTCCAAGTGGAGCAAACTCCTCATGTGCAACCCGACACCGGATTCAAGCTAATGGTGGATGCGTGTCGCGCCCTCACAGCTTGTTCCACTCATATATGTAATCATATACAGTAGTGTATATAAGAATACAGTACAATGCAACGTTTTATAAAATTAAGTTTGAGAACTTCTGAAATATTAATAAAAAACTCCATATGAAGCTGCAGTGCGAGTTCTGATCGGCAGCTATTAAAACAATAGATTTGTATAACTCCACAGATGGCGCAATGGCTTTTTTTTTATGTGGTCACCTCGCCACTACGCCGCGCCGAGTGTTGCGGGTTCGAATCCCACACGGGACAAAAATTTGTGTAATCCACAAATAGTTGTCCTGGGTCTGGATGTTCTTTGTGTCCGTTGTTTGAATGTTTGTGAAACCCCCGGGGCACAGGATTATTCCTAATGCGGGAGTTTATTTTTTAAATAAGAAAAAAAAAATATATATATATGTTTTTTTTTTGTTTTAGGTACCTAGTTTAATGGTATCTGCACTTGAAATTGTCTTAGAAGTCAACAAAAGAGGATTTTTTTTATATTATTATTGTAAATGTTTTGTTTTTGTAAACTATTTTGAACATTCTCGAATTGAATGAATATTTATTAATTAAATGCAAGACTTACAGCAATGAAAAAGGGAGGAAATTGATTTAGTTATCCGAAAGCCAATAACAAGTCTTTACTTGTAGTAATTACGTAACAAAAAATATGTGAACAAACTCAAAGAACTAAAATATATCATACATTAATCTAAGACAATATATCTATCACGTACATAAAACAAATACTTCGCAATGAAACATAACATCAATTTGTAGGTTTGAAAAATGTTAGACTTAAACATTTTCTTGCCGCGGGCACACTGGTCGAAAAACGGTCAATATCGGATTGTTTACTTGTAGCTATTTTGCTTATAATTTGTAGAAGCACTTGGTATTTGCAACGGTGGGTGAAAACGGATTGACTTAAAGGGTACATTGAAGGAGAACTAAGATAAAAACGCAGGGCTTATCTCACTTCGCTCGCATGTGCATATTTATATATTTTGCGCGGAACCCTAATTCTTTTTCCAAAATAAAAGTTACCTAAGTTACTCCTTATAACACCAACTATCTGCAAGTGAAAGTCCGTGGAAATTGGTCCACCCGTTCCGGAGATAAAAAAAACTAATTTTTAGGCATAAGTATGCTGCAAATACATGCATGCATACTCTGTCTGTCGGTTAATCTCCGGAACGGGGACCGGGAACAGACTCAGCTCATACAGTTATGAGCGTAAAAAAAACTGTTATTTTGATATTACAAACGGACACTTCAATTTTATTTATTTGTATTGATGATGATTCGAAGGACGAAGGAGGCTATATCACGATAACTATGAAGAGGTAAACGATGAAATTAAAGTATACATTGAGTTCTATTAAAGATATTGTATTAACCATAAAACTACGCAATAAGTATCAGTACCGAACATTGCTCTAAGAAAACGGTAAGTCATAATGAATGATTCGTCCGTAATTGATTAAATGAATTAAACTTTTTCATCAATATATTATCATTATTCATTTCCAACCAGTTTTTGAACGCAAAACTAGGATTGCAGGCAAAAAGTGATGATAATGAAATCAGTTGTACTGCATACTAGTTACATCATTTTGTATGTATGTATGTTTTGTAAATACCAAAGGCGAACGTTCTTATTAGCTAAATTGTACGACTCACAATACACACATATTTTGTGTTAATTGGACAGCATGTTCCCTGTCGTGGAGCTGAGTATGTTTTATATTGTAATTAAAACTATTCTGTGTGTAGCGTTGCATTTGCAGTTATAAGTATTAAGAATTATGAAAAATCTAAATATGTTTCTTGTTATTTAACAACTTACAACTTTAACTCGCTGGACCCTGAAGTTTCACTTGCATTTATCGTCACAGCTCAGCTCCTGTGGGTTTTTTTTTTGTGTGGAAACCCCTACGGGTCGTCACCTCACCGGAGCTAACGGTGAAGTGGTATGTCGGAATCGAACCCACTAAAACCACACGGTGTTCGTCGGTCCATTACAAATAGGTATATTGCAAGGGACCCGGGATACCCTAAGAAGGAAGCCTCCGGAAACCCCTGCAAGCTCCTGTAGGTCTTAGCGAGATGTCATATAATTTCCTCAAAAACTAGCTATGTAACACAAAAGGACTGCACGGATGGCGCAATGGTTTAAGTGGTCACCTCGCCACTACGCCGCGCTGAGTACATCACTCATCGGGTTCGAATCTCACACGGGACAAAAATTTGTGTGATCCACAAATAGTGGTCCCGTGTCTGGGTGTTCTTTGTGTCCGTTGTATGAATGTTTGTGAAGCCCCCCGCGACACAGGAATATCTGTAATGCGGAGTTTTCTTTTAAAACCAAAAAATTTGGAATTTTCAGAAAGACAATGAGAATATAATGATTAAAAAAACGCTGAAATAAACTCAAGGATCTAGATTATTTGAAATTTACAAGTGCCATTTGGTCCATCCAGGGTGTTTTTTATATGAAAGTACCATGTATTGTCAGCTTTGGGCTTCAAAGGTCATTTTACCATATTACTGAAGAGAAGTAATGGGAAAAATCTCATTGACATTATCTTTACTCTGACGAACATTATCTTAGGGTTTATTCAATATTTTTTTACTACCAATTTTTTTTTTTGTGGTATTGGGGGGCAAACGAGCAGATGGGTCACCTGATGGTAAATGACTACCGCCGCCCATGGGCACTTGTAACTCGAGAGTTACAAGAGTGCCGCCCTTTAAGGTGGGAGTAGAAGAAGAGGGGGGAGGGGGGAGAGTAGGAAGAGAGGAGAGGGGACGGACAGGAATAGGGAAGAGGGAAGGTTATATTATTATAATAGGTTAGAGCCTCCTGGAACCTCAATCACGCGGCGAAATGCAATGCAAGCATTGCTTCACTGCCGGTTTTCTGTGAGGCCGTGGTATCGAGCGGAGTCGAGCCGGCCCATACGTGCCGAAGCATGGCTCTCCCACGTAAAAGAAATTATTTAAAAAATATTATTTAGAAGAAGTATTTAACATAGCGCATTTAAAATATAATTGTAAAAATTTACAATTTAAAATACCCCCGTCTCGAAAATCCCTTCAACGATTAGAAAAGAGCTGATGATCTTCGAACGGCTGAACAGATTTTCTTCAATTATATCTAAACTCCCGACTAATTCATCTTTCAAACAAAAAAAAAAGAAAATACACACACACACACACTGACACGTCAAACTTATAACACCCTTTTTGCGTCGGGGGTTAATAAAAAAAAGTCCTAGGACATTTAGGCAAGACCTCTAAAAGGACTGATCTGAAGTGTGACGGCAGGTTCGTTGCCCCAACGGAACTCTGGCGACCATATACATCATCATCTTCACGCCAGTAGTGCACACCTCTTTATAATATGGTGATGATACTTGCCACGAAAAGTGGCTCTAATTCCAGCAGAAAACTGATATGCCCTTAATCTTTCGTGAGAATCTTTTTGCTCTTTTCAGAAGATTTCTGAGTAAATTGGAACCGAATGATTCGAGTCCCCTTCTGATATTAAATGATGTTTTGTTGCTCGTGAGTAGGACGTAGAGCTCATTTAGAGTGGATATAGGATTTACAACAGGTACCGGCAAACACGTCCAATCAGAGGTCCGAGTGAGGTTCGTCCGAGTCATTTCACAAGCAGGTCCTGACTGTCATTTCACTCTTCTTCTAAAGCCACTTGCCTCAATGGTTTGTAGAAATAAATAAATAAATAAAAAACTGTTAATTGCCAGAAGGTTATAGGTACATGTACAATGTAAGAATGACCAATGGCCCCACACTAGGCAAGCCTGTCCTGTGGGTACCTAGGCGATTACTAAATACGAGTACAATGATAATTTACAAGATAATTTACTCTATATCTTCTTGTGTTCAGCAGAAAATTCAGTTACAGGTTTACTGTTTTATTTAATAAACATATAACATTCCTTAAGGTATGATTTAAACGGAGAAATATGGATTGAATATTAAAATAACCCTTTAATACCAACAGACGGTATGATTTATCTGCGATACACAAAATAATAATTGTGTAAACAGCTGACGGGAACGTCTTGCACAAACAGACCTAATTAGCTCATAATCAATTGTAAATAACAAAGTTCATGTACAATTTTTGACTGAGATGTATATGATTCATATATAACATTACGCTTTATAGATTTGATAGGATAGGCCTTGAATATTTTGCTTTAATATGGCTTAGGAAAAGATGGTTTGTTTAGGCCTTTAGCCTCGTTATATTAGACTTGTAGAGTGGTTGCCAGAGAAGATTTTCTTTCGAAAGAAATCCTCACGGTTGGGGAAGTGATGCTATAGAGGAGCGCAGTGTAACTGCTCACACTGTGCGAGCAGTTGTGGTCTTTCTGGTGGTGAGAAGAGCCACGAGGAAGGACGGATAGTAACGTGGTTGTGATTCACACTTTATGCCAGGCGTGCCACGTGGATTTTTGCCATCTTGGTCTTCCATTAAACATGTTTAAGTAAGTCATCTATGCCTTGACTGCACGGATGGCGCAATGGTTTAAGTGGTCGCCTCGCCATTACGACGCGCCGAGTGTTGTGGGTTCAAATCCCACACGGGACAAAAATTTGTGTGATCCACAAATAGTTGTCCTGAGTCTGGTTGTTCTTTGTGTCCGTTGTGTAAATGTTTGTGAAGGATTATGCGGCACAGGAATATTCCTAATGCGGGAGTTGTCCTTTTAAAAAAATAGAATATATATATATATATATATATATATATATATATATATATATGATCTAAAATGTCTGCGTATTCCTAAGAGATGGTCACCATGTATTTTGCTGAAACTTACAGCAAAATAACGTTATACTTTACTTATACCGGGTTTTTTTTATTTGTATATTTTATATTTTTTTAAAGAATAGCGGCGCTCGCTCTATTGTTAATAGGCCAATTATTTCTTTAACTCGCACTACCTATACTGAGTGATTGGGTCAACAAGAATACTAATGAGAAGCACACAACAATGGAAGTACGACCCTGATTTAAAAAAAAATGTCAATTCACTAAGATAACTGATCACATCGCTTGTTTGCGAGAATAACGACATAACTAAAAATTATTGATTTCAGAGAATGGCAATGTTTTGTGATTTCCGCTAGAGTATTTTGTTCTAAATATATAATGAACTTGTCGCTTTATAACGAACGTTAGCACGAAATCGGCGTTGCATCTTTGTTCACCATAAAATATCAAAGATTGATTGCCGACCTCTGTAACGCGGCCTTAGTACTGTACCGAAAGAGCCCTCGGGATGGTGTGTCTTACGAGAGAATATAAATTAACTTTTATCGTGGGAGAGCCATGCTTCGGCACGTATGGGCCGGCTCGACCGGAGTGATACCACGGTCTCACAGAAAACTGGCAGTGAAGCAATGTTTGCATTGCTTTTCGCCGAGTGAGTGAGGTTCCGGAGGCCTTAACCCTTCCCTCCCCTCTCCCCCGTCTGCCACTCTTCCCCTACTCCCACCTTAAAGGCCGGCAACGCACTTGTGACTCTTGAGTTGCAGTAGTCAGCAGTAGTCATTTATTTACCATCAGTCATCGTATTTACCGTCTGCGGGTATGCCCCCTATACCATAAAAAAATCCGGTATCTGCATTAAATATTATATTTGGGCAAACACTTATTTATACAGTCACTTTATGTGTAACACATACTTATTTTATATCTCCAACGAGCTGCCAAACAACAAATAAGTAAAAGAAATATAATATCTTCTCAAGTTCAAACTTATATGTTATTCATTAGTTTGTCTATTGGTAATATTAGGATAAACAGCGTCACACCTTTCTTTCACATAACAAACTAATCGCCCACAACTAACATTGTTACAACCACAGACAATATTAGACAACCCGTTCATCTCTCATAAAAACGTTACAAAAGAATAGACAATAAGACTGATTGCGTTAACGCTCTCTATGATAAGGCCAGGTAAACGAAGGTGGCAAAGCCACAACGCAAGTTCGCGGGCACGTAATGTCCAAAAACCTGTTGTTAAAAGTGTCAGAAATGTCAAAAGTGTTTGTCCTTTTGTGTAATGATCGAGTTAAAATTGACGTGAGAAATTGCAGAGTAAAAGATCAGAAATCATAGTACGTTCTTCCTACGGGTAATAGGACAGTGACATGTTTTATATTATAATCTTTTTCAACCGACTTCCTCCGTTGAAAAAAAAACAATGAAATTCTGTCTACAATGTGTCGTGGCACTCGTGGCGTTATTTAGCTTTATGTAAATTAACTTTTTTTTTAATTTTTATTTTTTATTAAATATCGCATTATTGAAGCTTTTAGTCCTGTTAAGTTAGTATGATTCATTGCTCATATCTTTTAAAACAATGTATATTTCAGGCAGGTACCGCAAATGGTATTTGTAAATAGAGACTTAATCGCTTTAATATTTTTAACGAACGATTATTTTTTGTTCACCCGACGCGGTTCGAACGAATTTCACCGATCGTGGTTACTACTGCAATTAAAAAAAGAATTAAGTTCCGATTTACCCATCTAAAATGCATACAAGTCGCGAATGGCGCAATGTTTACAGTGGTCGAATGTTGGGGGTTCAATTTCCAAACGGGACAAAAATTTGTGTGGGCTGGGTGTTCTTTGTATCCGTTATTTGAATGTGTAAAGTCCCTCGCGTTATAGGAATCATTCCTAGTGCCGGAGTTGTCTTTTTAAAAAGCAAAACAATTGTATAGAACTCGAATTTTAAAATCCTTTATCTAAGCTACATGCGTGTTAATACACGTTACAAATATACTCGTACAATGTAGGTATACAAAAACAAAATCATGATGAGTTGCATGATCTTTGTTTCTTGTTCGTAGGGCACAATCATTACTTACCTACCTAATAATAAATGCCCTACATTTTAGATTGCATAGAGAACTTGTAATACTAAGGAAGACTGTTGCAGAGAATTTTCATCTAAAGTTTTAGTCAGAGTAGAACGTTGTAAAGCAATTAAGTTTCCGAGAAATTCTGTCGGTTAAGTGTTCTTAATGAAAGTCTTGTTTAATCTTAAGCTTCGCTTACTATGTAGCTGTTTTTTTTTGTTTTGAGTCCCACGCAGTTAAGCTATCAAGCAACAACTAAATAAATTAAACATGTATATTATTGGTAAAGATCCACTCTAATCTAATTTATACTACTAGTTAAAATTGAAAATAGAATCAAAAATGGCAAACTATTTATATATTATATATAGTATTTTTGCGGTAAGTTATAGGTCAGACTTTCAACGAACAATTTGAGAAAATCTTTACATGGCATAACATCCGTTAGTCTCGGGGAATTTTAATGCGGTAGTGGGTTAAAAAATAACTACTACTAAAGAGCGAAGTTGGGCGGGTACATAGTAAGTGTTCATATTAATACTTTTTTCTGGATGAATTATATGCTTAACCGTTTATATGCTTAATATCTGTTCTGTTGTAAGTATTAGTTCACACTAATATGACTTTTTCCTGATCTCATTAATCGTAGTTGACAGTGAATTAGACCGGCCCACTGTCAAGACCGGCTTACTCTACAGCAACGGACACCCCAATTATGTCCTCTGTATCCCTGGTATGGATGTATAATGTGATGTGGCGTCGTTTTTTTTTTAAGAATTTTTAATCTGTGAAGTTAAATAAAACAGAATTTGAAAACAGGGTAAAGTTCAGTAAAAGGGATTGTTTGATATAAACACTAATTTTGACATGTGTGAATATGTGACTATTGTTACTGAACTTAAACTTTTATTATTTAAATATCGAAACCTTAGTAAAAACCCTCTTAATAACATTAATCAAGAATGAAAAGAGCCCTAGATGGGCAGTAAAGAGTAATGGCCATTTGGTGGCGTTCTGTCCCTAACACAGCAAAGGAGAACGATTGTCTTCTCACCAATTTCACAAATTCTTCGTAGAGGACTCTCTTCCACTTCTTGGAGGAGAAAGGTATGTTTATCACAGAACTCAAACACTCCAAAACCACAGAGAAATCCAAACTGAACAAAGTCAAACCTCTACCTATGAACGAAACAATATCTCGTACCTGAAATGGAAAAACAGCTAGAACACTTCCTTGAATGTTTGTCTGTCTGACAGAGCTCTTTTTCTCAGGAACGTTTAGATATTAAGTTGAAATTAGTATTAATAATTTAAGTAATAAACGCAATATAAAACTTTCAAATATAAAAAGCTACAGCATTTTGCCGAATAATTTGTCGAATCAAATTCACTTCCTGCTCTTATAAGTAATAATTATAGTTTAAAAAACTAAAAAACACGCTTTTATAGAAAATTCAACTAAAAAAATTAAAAATTTAATTGAATTATTGCATTGTCATCGGTCTTTGACACGTGTGCAAAATTTGAATGAAATCTGGCCGTTTAAAGTGGGTCAAAATCGCGCCCGAAGGAGTCGGGTACAAACATACAAGTGAAGCTAATATAAAGCGTGTAAAAAAATATATACACTGTGTACAACATACAAAAATGTTCAACATAGTTGGATAAAAATATCCAACTTTCATTGCATAGAAAAAAACTGAAAGCATCTTTTCATCTAACAAAACCATCTTTTAACAATATCCGAAATCATGTTTTCACACAAAAACGTGTTTTTTGAACCAACCTTCCTATAGTGGGCCACACACGCATAAACACATAGCCATATATAAGGTGAAGGTGAAACTTCTCAAAAAGGTCTACGCTCGAACAAACTATATTAACACTATACACCCACGAAGCTATTAGAACCAGGACTGTTCGCATCGCGACCCACCGATAAAAGTATCACCACAGAATAAATAACAATTTTACGTACAAATACTGAAGGGTTTTACAAGCTCTGTGAACTCGATCTCAAGGTAGTTTGTGCTGAATCGATTGTCCTAATTAAAAACATACATAATTATGTATTAATTAAGGATATACAGTTTAACTCACGTGTGTATGTCTAGAAAGCACGTCTAGTCACGGACTAGCGTCGGGTGCCGACGCCATACCTTAATTAATTTGAATACCAGTCACGATTTTTTTTTTTCTAATAATTGTATAAATAATTTGAAAGAGAAGAAAGAAGAGATTGCTTTACGCGATAAGCCTGCGATCTTCTGTATCTATATAAAAGAATACAGAACACTAGAAACAATACGGACTACTAATAAAGTGACTATACCTAATCTAACTTTCTATTATCTATAATCTTTCAATCGATTCTATCATTTCTTGGTTCGTGGGAGAGCCATGCTTCGGCACGTATGGGTCGGCTCCACCAGAGTGATACAATGCTTGCATTGCTTTTCGCCGCGTGAGTGAGGTTACCGGAGGCCCTAACCCTTCCCTCTCCCCCTTTTCCCAGTCTACCCCCCCCTTTTCTCCCCTCTCCCCCCTTCCCCTACTCCCACCTTAAAAGCCAGCAACGTACTTGTGACTCTTGAGTTACAGGTGCCCATGGGCGGCGATAGTCATTTACCATCAGGTAACCCGTCTGCTCATTTGCCCCTTACACAATAAAAAAAATATATAAATTATAAAACTAACTAAGAACTGTCAATAATCTACGTTATCAGCTGAAGATCATCACGCCTACGAACGAACCATATTAGAGAATCATTTAAATATGCAAATGATTTAGTCAGTAGGGTAGCAAACTTGCGAAATCAATAGGAAATTTGTCTTTAGACGTTCGAAGGCAACTATAGGAAGTTTAACGGGACCGGTACTTAAGTAACCATTTACCACCTACATCGCTCTAACTTGAAATATCTAAAGCTCTTGGCTTTAATAATTAAGAATCAAATTACATTAACACATTAATAAGTGAAGGAGCGCCCCACCCGGTCAGAACTGTGTCGTATTTGCACACTAATGTAAGAAGTAACCACTCACTTCTCTAAGTACCACTTATATGTAAGAAACACAATAAAAATCATACAATCTTCTATTGCTATTTCAATTTGGTAATGTACAAAAAATGTGTTTATAATGAAACTAGTCATTGTGTATATGTATACATTGCAGCAAAAGATTCGCTTGAGCTGTTTGCATTTTAACCTACAAAAACACTTAATTTGTAGATAGTTTTCATTTGTTTTCAATTCCAATTGTTCAATTTCGCGGATTCTGTTGACGATGTTACATTGTCTACACACTTAACTTTCACTCATATGCACGTGTAACTAGAAATTAAAAAAACATCATGTTGAAAAAGAGTGTCCGTAGAGTTTCTTGCCTGTTCTTCTCCATAAGATCTACTTACGTATTAGAACGGTTTAATTTAAAATAATGAATTTCATTTTGATTTGTTAACTGTCTAGTGCAATCTAGAAAAAAAAAACTGTCAGTCATAAGACTGCACGTCAGAAGTGAAAACATAACTTCACAATGTATTTACATATACGTACACACACACACACACACACACACACACACACACATCTGTATATATATAATTAGGTTAAAAATAAAAAGTAGGTAATAACATATCTAAATGTAAACATAGGGTAAACTGCTCCTGGCCGCTCATAAATGTTTGAATTTCGAATGTTTTTGTTTTATATATATAAGAAACGCGGCTCCGTCTTACGAATTTTCGATCAGATCACGTGTCCCGACGCGAGTTTAACATTTTTTACCCATCCCAAAAAGTGCACAACGCCGCTAAAGAAGTTTTCACTCCAAAAATTACAAAAAGTTAAGGTCAAATTTTATATATGTTCTATGCCAAACCAATATAACCATATCGGTTTGGCATAAAAATAATGTTGTAACAACAGTTCTAAGTGTCAATACGGAAGGATTTAAGATTAGAAGAAGACCCAGGAAATGCGGAATAAGACTGTGTGAAAGGTAATATGGAGGTAATATGAAGAGTGTGGTACAGAGATGATGGCTTACAGAAGTTTGTGGAGGACTTTGATTTTTGATTTGATTGACTTTGACTTTGTGGACTTTAACTTTTTAAAACTTTACGCTAAACAAAGTATATTTTTATAAGGTAAAAATAACCAATTTATTTTTTAAGTGACATAAAATAATATCTTTCAGATACACAAAGTAAGAGATGTGAATAGTTCTAAATGTTATTTTACAATTAATTTAAAATTGGCTATGCAGAAAAAATAAGAAATCATATCTCATGGCCGCTTTTCTTTGATTGCTATATTAATAACAATATTTTACAGAGGAAGCATTGACCTTCTTCTTTTAAAAGCAACAAAAGATGACGTCATGAGCAGTAAGCAAACTAAGAGCCATATGAAATCAATGTTGCCCAAGATAATATCATTTAATAAAATCACGAGCTCAAAGTCGACTTTAATTAAAAGAGGCAGAGATATCACCGGTATTCGGCCAGTTCCATCATATAGATAGATGATTTTTTATAAATATTTCTCGTTTATTCAATCTATGCTTGCATCACGGTGCTTTATTTTGACCGAACAAGCAGTCATGATTATTAAAATTATTACATATTCATGTAGAAGGTTTTCTATCACTTCAAAAACTTTTTGCGTTCATCTTCATTAAAATATACATCTTTGTATTTTGACAACAAATAGGTATCCCGGAAATATTTGCAACAAAAACTTTATAAAGTTTATTTATATTATAGACTGGAGAGTCTTTACAAAAACACGATTGAGAATCATTGAGCAACCAAGGCTAAACTTTGATGTAAGTATTTTTTTAACAACCATAAAAAAGGATTCCTAATTGCTGCTTATGGCATAAGTAGTAGGTACTAGAAAATTTGAGTAAGATTTTTGTACAATATAAAAAAACTTGGCCAAAAGCTAGATTGTTTTTTTGACGTGAAAACTTCTTTAGGCACGTTGTGCACTTTTGCTATGGAGAAAAAGCACTGTACTCGTGACCGTCACGCTAATAATACATATATAGATCCACTAGAGGGCGCTAATCTAAACATTGAGTTCTGTCAGCTCCTTATTAATCCAACCCAGGGTGGGTTGGCCATTTCTGGATTCTTGACCTTTTCCAACGAGAAGAATGTGCGGAAGAACTAACAAGCCTAAAGAATAGAACATTAGCCGGTATCACCAACATGTCCCTCAAAGAAAGGAATAGAGGCATCGACGCCACCTTTGCCAAAGGTACACTTCTGCAAACCACATGTGCAAATGCAATTATCTACAGAACCACAGAGTTAAACTAAGTTGATATTCGTCTTGCAGTAATACAAATCTCGAAATTACTTCCACCTATACATTTATATTAGGAGATACTCAGATTAAGTATCAGTATTATGTACGAGTAAACATACGTAATTTTAAAGAATATTAATACACTTTACACGTAAGGTTCGATTTTCAAAATAAAAAAAATAACATCGCAATTCATACTAAAAGTTTTATGATCGAGTTGTAAGCTCAATGGCTGGTTTCCTTCGCCATGGGTGGTCCGTATCACGCCACTTAGCGTGTCACACAAAAAATCTCAGGAAAAAATATGAAAATATCACACTCATAACAGGTTGGGAATAAGGTGGACGTGCTCGCATGTATTAATATAGAAGGTATTGTATTCAATTTACATGTAGGTAGTTAAAACTAAATAATCCTTTTTATTGTAATAAATAATATACAAATTTATTTATATATCTTTTATCAAGTTCGATTACTCATTCAGCCGCTGTAAATATGTTCTTACATACTTTTTTTTTGACATGAACATAAACTCTTAGGTATTTTTTTAATAAATTTATCCTTAACTACAAATATTGAACAGGTATCAAGAATTATCTTAAAGCCTTTGACGTCATATTAACCTATAACAACGCGATGACAGCCTTATAAAAACCTACATAATGATTTCCTTTACCAAAATACTGAACACTTGGCGACTGTTGTCGTTTTTCTATGTAAATAAAAAATACTATATTAAAATAAGCTTGAATTTAAAAGGAACATGTATTTTGTAAAAAAATAGGTTTCCAATTAAAGTTAGAAGTAGTTTTTTTTGTTGGAAGAATATTAAGTAGCAATTGAGTACCTGTTTTTTTAGTAATAAGCTACAATTATTGAAATGGTACAATGATGAAAGACAAATATCAAGGGAACGAGAGTGAGCCCTTTGCTCAAACAAGAGTGTCACGAAAAAACCACTTCCTTAAGATGTCTATTTCGTGACTCACTCTCCTTGCTTTTAACATCACCTCCAAACTTCTTTTGTTTTCCTTTACCCAACAGAACGTTTATACGTGTTCGTTACCTTGGTCTTGTAACCTGTATGACAAGATGTAAACGAATACCTAATAAAAACCTATATAATTAGTAGTATAGTGAGAAGTATTCCTCTCCGATCTGAGGCGGATAGGGTCTAGTGGTCTACTGACTCCAGAGAAATCTAGAGACAACAAACCCGTCCACCTGATCGGTCGATGAACTGCCCCAAAAAGCCAACGTTAATTTCCATGAATTGTCTTGGTTACGGCTTAACTCCGTGGAAGTCTTGGCCATACCGTGTAAACCATTCCAAAAGAATTTAAAGACGGCGAACCAGTCCAGTCATTCATATTTTTGTCACTCTATCCTTTGCCCTATGTCAGAGGGCCACGCGGATAATCAGCGGCCCACAAAAATCGGGCGTCTCCTAACTCGACAGTCGCTGCTTTGGTTAGCCTGAGTAAAGTAAAGTAAAGCTAGTGTGTAAAGTAATTTTTAAATTTGCTATTAATTTTTTTTGGTACAAGACCTTAAATATATTTATTTCATTCGCATCCGCATGTATAAGGCGGCCCATAGTGATATTATATTTGTATATACCTACACATCATTACAGATTCACTATATGAAGTAACTTACAATAAAATAGTGATAATATTTGCACATACCTGTATAAATGTATTCACTATATTTACACAGTAAATATTTTATTTAAATCACTTTTAAATATCCAAACATTGTCACACATAATGTCCACACTAAATCCTTACGTCGTCGCCATGTTTGTTTTCCTAGGTCAGGTACGGTGCGTAGACGCACAGGTACCACGTACGACTTGAGAGCTTGTTTCCTTTGCCTTTTCACACGATAATGAAACAACAACTAAAGGTAAAACGTGTCTATGGACTCGGAGAGAAAGATTTTTTGGACAAAATATCTTCGGTTTTGTTGTGTTTATGATAGGACAGGTCTTAAGAATAAACACAAATGTACAAGTAAAAGTTCCTTAAAAGTACTTCAACTAAAGTTAATGTAAAATGAATTAGTGTACATAAATAATAATAATAACATCACACATCTCACACACGGCCATCTGATCCTAGACTAGGCAGAGCCTGTACTATGGTAACCAGACTGCTGATAAACATACTTATATATTTCTAAATACATACATATTATAGATAAATTGCACCCAGACACAGAACAAATTATCGTGCTCATCACACAATTATTTGTCCTGGGTGGGAATCGAACCCACGACCTCTGGCTTACCAGTCAGTGTCACTAACCACTAGACCAACAGTCGAAAATAATAATGCTTTGAAAATAATTTGTTTGTACATTACAAACTAAAATCAACGAAATCTTTCAAATATCCTATTAATATTACCAACGTGAAAGTTTGTGAGGATGTATGGATGTTTGTTACTCTTTCGAAAACTTCTGGTCCGATTGCAATGAAACTTGGTATGTAGATAGCTAGAAACCTGTAACACATAGGCTACCCGATATTCCCACGGCACCGAGACTTAGAGGTGAAACTGCGGGGCGCTGCTAGTACATAATAATACATATAAAAACACAGTATTACCTTACTATCAAACTCTAATCTTCTGTAGGCTCGGAGGTAAGTACTGTAACTGTGCGGCGGATCTGATTGCATAGGATTTCGCTACTATAAAGGCTATTCTACAGAACAATGAGTATTCTTTCTAGATGGTTATGCATGTAGTGCATTGGGATTGTTTGTCGACGCGATGATGAACGATTTTTATGCGATCATTCGAAAGCGATGCGCCTCTCTCCAGCACAGAATATGCGCCAGCTCCCACAGCTTACTGAAGGCATCGAGTGACCAGACAAGAGGTACTTCAAATAGGACTGCCAGATGTCGGTCGATGGGTGAGACTTCACACTCAGTTTAAACAATAGGTAAGATATTAGTTAATTGTAATTGTGTATAAACTTTATGTACGTATGTTTATATAACGGAGTGACGACCTGAGAAAGGCGCTATGGCGCACTTAGGGAGAGGCCTCTGACCAGTGGACTGCAATAAGCTGATTGATGTTCATACGTATGTTTATAATGTAACCACTTAAACTATAATCGATTACCCCAATTGGAAACGATCGTTGCAACACCTTGTCAAAGATAACGATTAATCAGAATCAGCATAATTATGTTACGGGAATTAACGCGAACATGTAATAGGATACTTACTTTGTGACCAAGTTGCTGGCCGTGGTCACAAGGTGACTAGCTCAGCGGTGCACGCCTCAACTCGAATCGTTGAGGTAGAAGGTTCTTCATCCACCCGCACAGTTTTGAAATTTTACACACTTTATATTAGCCAGACCTGTATCTATCTATCTATGTAATAGAATCTTTTAAAGTAGTTTTCATCAACTTCAAGACGTCCGATTAACTTGAAAATTTGCGAAGCAAGGACCGATGACAATACAATACTATAAAATAAGAAAATACATTATACCTAGTTTAAAAAAAAAACACGTTTTAATAGCAAACCGACCTTAAAAGTACAATATATATTTTTTTTAAATATGAAGAGTATTTTCTATAGCCACATAAAGTCCCTTGGATCATTATAATTAAAAAATGTAGTAAGTTTAAAATAAGAATGAAGTAAATATTTAATTTGTAAAATAGATGCCAATGCACTATTTGCAACATTTGAAGTCAAGCGCTTCACCTCACGCTTTTTTACACTCACAACTAAAAGTTATTATGTATAATCAGAAACACTAGCGCTACTAATGCTTTATTACTGTTTGGGGGTGCATAGGAGTTGGTACCCCTTGCGTAGTGAGTTAGTATAGGCACCGATAACCGCTGACCATCAGACAGGCTGTTTCATCAACTTAGTGGGTTAAAAAACCTTTGCTCGCAGTGTCAGTTTTATTTTTAAAAAAAGTTATAATATTGTTTATATTATATGTTTCCTACGCTATTGGCGTGGTAAAGTCATGGTATATGCTTAGATTTTTTACATAAAACCTTCTTAGATAACCTCAGTTTGTTAATTACTAGAGATGCGCCGAATAGTGGTTTCACCGAATAACCGAATACCGAATATTATTCGGTTTAACCTTTATAGAAACGGATATTCGGCCGAATTATTCGGTTTACCGTTACATTGTTTTACCGCATATAAATGTTGATTTAAAGTTTAAAAATAAATATTATTTTAAGGTTTAAATTAAATGTTGATTTAAGGTTTAAAATAAATGTTGACTATACCAACTATAGGTTGAGAAATAAATATATTTTCTTTGAATTATAATATAACATAAATCTTACACAAGAACTCTTGTCTTTTAGTCCTACACTTTGGCTACATGAGCCAAGAAAATAGAAAAGCTTGAACCGAATATATTCGGCAACAAAACCGAATAATTTGGCCGAATACAAATAGTGGAAATGATGCCGAATACGCCGAAAACCAAACGAATATTCGGCGCATCTCTATTACTTACTATAACCAACACACATCAACTCCAATCAATTACATTTACACTATAAGATACAAATTAAATATAACCAATCTCAGCATTCATTGTGTACAACAGAGTTATAATTTCGAACTCAATATTCACAACAGACTGAAGTGCCCTTGTAGCATCGTTTACTGGAGGGCCCACTGAGATTCATGAGGTTCTCACGTGGCATCCCACGCTCTAGACCGTCGCGGGCGGCGTGTGCGCACTTAAAAAACAATTAAAGTTATACCACAGACAAAAGAGGGCTTACATGGTGCAATTATTTGAATATGATCAAGTTCAAATAATCAATTGATAATTTGATTTTGACTTTGATTTTTATATTCGCCATGCCCACGGCTTATGCTTATTTTTATGTAGGTATATTTGAGTGATAAAATATGTATTTCTAATGGCAATAAGTAAAGAAAAGAAAGAGAAAGAAAGTAACTAAGTTAGTCTATGCATTTTCTGGAACACGTAGAACAAGCTATGCAGTTGCGGATTTACCAGCAGGCTGAGCAGGCTGAAGCCTAGGGCGGCAAAATTTTAATAGCCTACTGGCGGCAAATGTGTAATTCCGCCGTTGAAGCTATGCTTAGTTTACATGTAGATAGCTTAATGTAGCAGAATATCATTATTTATATATATTCTGCTACATTAAGCTATCTTATATATATTATATTGATTTGAATTCCTTGTTTAACAAGATGACAACATACATCGAGATAAAAGCAAAATATCCCAAGTCTCTACTACAACAAAAAGCCTATTAGCCTATTAGTTATTATGAAAACTCTAAACAAACCATATTAATATCTATTAAAGATACTATCACCGTTAAATATAGTCTAACTACGTAACATGTAAACCTACTAGATCTCGAAGCGACAGCGAATCCCGGGTATAGCTCGCGGCCTATAATCCCGTATTAATCCCGGACAAGTGGTCGCCTCGAGGGACCTTTGGGAACTTTATTACGATGCTGCTTGTATCGCGGTCTAGCCAAGGGTTCCCTAGAATATTTACAGTCGTAATAAAGAATTAATTTGTCCCCTCCTCAAAGCCAAAACCCTTAATCTGCACCATATTAAAACTTGTAGAGGACCCCTTATTGTTGGTTAATCGTAAAATATGAATGTGAAAGTCGCAAAGCGGCTATATTAAATAAGCGGTTATCTAAAGAATATTGATATTATTTGTAAAAAACAGATCTTTGAGACTTCCGAGATATAGGCGGTAAGAAAAAGCGGTACTGCATGTGTCTAGTTTTCCAGTCAATTATAATCCGGGAACGTTCAAGTGTAGAGTGAATAGGTTTCTCATGGATAGGCGTGTACCACCTTCGTCTTCGTCGTCACTTTCCATCAGGTGAGTTGGAAGATTAACGCCTGTTCCATTTCACAATAATGACAAAACAGGTTCATCAAAGGTGTAGGAAAGAGATGAGTTGCTACCGTGACATATATGTTCAAAAGTACTGGTACAAAATGAATTTGTTTATCTACCAAACTTAAATTTTATACTAGTATCCCCAAGTAATTAAATGATTTCACTTATCAATACATCAATACAAATAAATAAAATTGTCTGTTTGTAATATCAAAATAATAGTTTGTATTTAAGCTCATACAGTTATTTGCACGATACCTATACCTAAAAATCAGTTTTAAATTTTTTGTCTGTCAGTCTGTTTGTTCCGACTAATCTCCTGAAAGGGTGGATCGATTTTCACGGGACTTTCACTGGCAGATAGCTGGTATTATAAGGAGTAACTTAGGCTACTTTTATTTTGGAAAAAGAATTAGGCTTCCGACTTCAGGCTTAAAAATTCATTTAAATATGTACACACGAGCGAAGCCGTGCGGGAACTGCTAGTAAACACTAAGATTTTTCAAAGGTAGTAAACGCATACAATTAAATCACAATAATTAAGGTACTTTCAGACGAACTGGTTTGATTCTTTGTAGTATATGTAGAATTTACTCGATCTCCTTTAAAAACATAACTTTGAAACTATGAACCTTAAGGTTTTTGATATCTTTAGAAGAAAAGTTAAAGAAAAAAAACATAAAAACTTGTAGGTACGTTTGGCGCTGGCTCATAATTGTTTAGGTACTCTTTTTTTATATTAGTATAAGAGTTTAATAGGCTAACAAGTTTATGTGTCGCTTTTCAATTCCTTTCTTCTTTCGTCGGCTTAGTTTTTACTTTTTAGTGTTTCGTCTGTTTAAAAAAAAAATAACAATATACGGGTTGACTTGATAACCTCCTCCGTTTTTTTGTCGGTTAATATTTATTAAGCCAGTACTCACTGACTGGGGTAAGACAGCAGGTGGCGTTTTCCAAGACTATTCACGACCCATTACGGACATTTCAAATTAATTATTCATTTGAGGTTAACCTCAAACCTCATCAACTTAACCATGTACAAATCGATTCTAGAAAGGAATTATTAGAAATTATTACAAAAGTTTTAGTTATTAATTTAGGATTGCAAAGTAGGTAAATCACAAGAATTAAAAGAAATAATTATGTATTTCCACGGGAATTCGTGGTCATGGTCACAGGCTGACTGAGTGACCACGGCCAGTGCAACCTGGTCGAAACGTCAGGCATATCAGAGGTATAATACCTTTTCGTAATAGCGTTAATTCCAGTGAAAATACATAATTATATCATGGAACGCGAAAGTTTAAAAGTTAGTAATTAAAATAAATAAAATCTTTTATTCAACTAATTATGCAAATAAACCCCTGCCCCTGATGGTAAACGATTTAATAATAATAATTGTGTAATGCCATCCCTAAGCTCTCTATCATGGATCTCTGAGGAGTGCTCACCGGCACAGTAGCCTGTAGAGTGGCCGTACTTCCCATGTCGGAAAGCTCTAATTCGAGTAGAAATCTCCTATAACCCCTTTTTAGACATAACTTTGAAACTAAGAACATTTACCGTCATCCTAATCGTATCTAATATTATAGATGCGATTGTCAATTTTTTTGTTAAATACGCCTTCAATAAAGTTGTACGAACGGTCGAACATTTTTGATGTTGCAAGTGTTTAAATACACCACAGTCACCCTTTCCACCAAGTAGCCTGCTGTGTACTTGTTTGCCAATAAGTGCGATGGCTTACATATGAGGGGTATAGTTTCAAAAATCACAAAGTCCATTTTTTACATGTAACAACCCTATTATCCAGGCATCACTATTTCACTTGTAAAGCATTATAACTTTATAAATCACTACATATTATAAAACAAAGTCCCCCGCCTCGTCTGTCTGTCAAAACTGAAAAACTACTGAACGGATTTTCAAGCGGTTGTCACTAATAGACAGAGGGATTCATGAGGAAGGTTTAGGTGTATAATATGTATCCGTGCGAAGCCGGGGCGGGTTGCTAGTAAGTTATAAAATGTAGTATAAGCAATCATTTCTTAACAATACATACAAGTATGTATTATTATTACAAAAATACTACAATAAATAGGAACAAATTTTCAATTTTACGATTTTGAGCGTTAAAGGACTTTGCGGTTTTTTAAACTAAACCCCTCATACATTCACGCCTATTTCCCCGAAGGGGTAGGCAGATGCGTATCAAACACCCACATTTTGCCAATTATAATTTGGTCCCACTCATGCACCAAGCCTATTGCTGTCAATCGGCACTTTGGGAATTTAAGATAGGAAAATTGGAAGTACATACATATAAAATGGGAAACATAGGTAGGAAGTGAAGGGAACGGATATTGCTGACACGGATGGGTTGGAGAGTGTACGCAATAGCTCGAGGTCAGGGTGGCATACTGCACGTACCTGTAAATCGAGACGTCTAGCAAATGATGAAAGATGACTTCTCTTTCTCTAGTTCGCCTTTCTCTTGTTCGTCTTTCTCTAGTTCGTCTTTCTCTAGTTCGTCTTTCTCTAGTTCGTCTTTCTTTAGTTCGTCTTTCTCTAGATAGATTTACTACCTGCAGAACTATAAACTTCAAAGCCATTGACAATTAGCGAGATAAAAACCCATACATGATCGTTCACACTATCCCACGCATACCTAAACACCTTGTTAACATACACTGAAATAAAAACATCGGCCTGCGGGGGTAGGTGCATCTAATTAAAGGGAGGTTGACCACACGGGGGTGAGGTAAGGTGAGAGGGCGGAGTTAGTACACGGTAGCTATGGCGGGCGTTAAGTGGCTCTCGCAGTAAAACCATCATAAACTTGTGTCTTCGCCATAACCGGTACAGGTGGAAGACATACTGACGAGTAATTATTTTTGGGAGTTATTCGGAGGTTAATGTTTTATTGTAATTAGTGGTCGCCCAGAACAAATTCGGATGTGATCAAAAAAATATTGGTAACAATAAAGGTCAGTCGAAGGTAGTTTAAAAAAACTGTGTCAAAAGCCACTAAAAATAGAAAAAGAAATGACAAGCAGAAGAAAAAAAGGTGCATAGATGTCACTTTCATAATATCTGTACGCTAAAAATATACGAAGCAACGTTCTAATAAGAAGTACATAGATGTTAAAGTTATATGTTTTAATTCTCATAGTTTCCCAACAATGAACATCATTTTGAAAAGTTCCTTCATATCCAGACCGGAGAATGAAGTCATTTAATCCGTACCACGTACATAAATATAGGTACAGAAGTTAGTTATCTTGAACACTGAAAACTTTTGATTTTTTAAACAGTAAACGCATACTAAAACTGGGGACAATATCTTTCACATCTGCCGACCAATTACGACACATGACTATTGACGATATGCCGATATCATATTCAAAACTCACATTTTGGCACATAATTATTCGTTAATATTATTCTCTTTATTCATCTTTTATCATATAAATTACATTTTTAAATAAGAACACAAAAAAAATCATTGCCTAGTATATATAAATTAAGGTAGTGATGCATTCTCAATAGCTTTTAAAGACTGCTATTAGAGATTTTCATCACATTTGTAGATTCTTTTAAACCTTGGGTCCTTTTGAAGAAATCATTTCAAAACGTCAGGCAATTCAGAGGTATGTAATACCTTTTCGTGATCGCGTTAATTCCCGTGTAAATACATAATGAAATCATTTCATTTTCAGAGCGATTTTGTATATTCTAATTTAGTTTAAACGTATGTAGGTAAGCAATACATTAACGAACACTTACGTGTATGTAGCCAGTTTGTCATGCGGCTGTACGGGACCACCCGTATTCAAGCACTCTCAAACCTGACTAGTTTCGTCCCAAGGATTCGCCTGCATAGCGGAACATCCTTCTCAAACAGAGGACCACTCATCTTTACATCGTCTGTCTTGGTTTAGTGTTATTGCTTGTCAGTAGTCTGCGAGGATAATAACTGGATGATTTACGTTTGAATAAAATTATTTTATGTTTCTCCAAGATATTTACTTACTTATACATTTATGTAAAGGTCCCTAACTAACGGTTTTTTTTATCCAGCCTATATTAATTCCGATATTTTCAGATTTTTAGGGTTCCGTTTCCAGAAGGAAAACAAAGAACCCTTATAGGATCACTTTGGTATCCGTCTGTCTGTCTGTCTGTCAAGATCATTTTTCAAAGGAACCCGTAAACGCATCAAGATAAAATTAATACCAAATACTTATGACTGCGGTCCCTTGAAGCTGTAAGTAAAAAAATCAAGCTTCTAAGTCAACGCAATCAAAAGATACAACATTTAAGCCTTGGATTTGACCAAATTTGAACATTTCGCAGGTAAATCAAAACCTATAGGGTACTGCTCATTGACCTAGAATCATGAAATTTGGTAAGAAGCAAGGTCTCACAGCACAAGTAAAGGAAAAAATACGAAATTCGTTAATTTGTTGTTGTCACATAAAAAAAATGTTTTTGTGATTATAAATTTATAATTTGCGGTTGGAAAGTTGACTTTGTCGTAAATCGATGTACGGGAGGTTATTTTTGGAACTACAAAGTTAAGTTTGTTTTTTGGAAAAAACGGGCAAAGATCTTCGAGAATTGATTCCCGAGATGGCTCGGGAATCAATTCTCGAAGATACGTCCATACGTACTATCTACATACAAGTTTATTTGCTTACGGAACCCTCGGGTTCTAAATGGTCCCATTTAGTCGGGCCGCGGGACCTCCAGCCGATGCGGGGCCTCTAGGCAGTTGCCTACACTACCTTATTAACATGTAGACATGCATTATAGGACGTTATTATAAGCCTATCTAGACAAGCTACCTGGATAGAAATACTAATATGCTTTTTTTCATAAATACATATCGTACATAGAAACACTGATACCAATTCTAATAGACATACGAATATTTTAACTGAAAAAAGCGAATCGAACGTCACTCGTGACGATTGTACTTAGTTAAGTTGTGTAGTTGGATATACTGAAATGGAATTTATTTTAGTTAGTGCCTATACTGATGTCAGAATTACAATCACAATTGGGTAGATGCCTATGCTCAAAATAAATTATTTCAGGCAATAAAATAACTTAAAATAACGTGAAAATTGTCGTCCAGTTTTACTCTAACGTTTTTAATTTATTTTATAATCATCAAACTAACAATTGAAAGTCACGTCACTTCTTACTGTTGTCAATAATAATTAATCATTAGATTAATTGACAACTGAAGTGTACCTACCGTTTTGACGTTCAGTTAAAAATCTATAAGTAATTGTATTATTCTTGTAACCGATTTATATTATTAGTGAACTCGAGAATAATTATCGAGAAAATTTAAAATGATGAATGATTATGTACGGGCAATATTTAGCTATAGAAACTTTTTTTTAAAAAGGATACTGATTTGTCTTGACAGCCATCTATCTTATTTAACACTAATTTCAAACATCTAAATTCTACTCAACTAAGTACCTATCTATGTTTCAATCATGTACCTAGTAATCAAAAAGGCCTTTGTCAGTGCTTTTAGTAAAAAAAAACTGTCAGTCGTAGGACTGTACGTCAGAAGTGAAAACATAACTTACAGATATAGTAAACCCATAATTTTATACAGACACACATACAAATACATCGGTATACATGTATCTGAGCGTGACGGTCACGCGAGTTCAGTGCATTTTCCCCATACCAAAAGTGCCCAACGTGCCTAAAGAAGTTTTCACTTTATGTGAGTTGCCGATCAGAAGTGTTCATTTTTGAAGAAAGTGATGCCATCTACTAGTGACATCCATCAAACTGACGTACGTTGAGGCGACATTTTGAATAAAGCTTTTCGCTATTGAGCTCTATAGGCGTTATAAATTTTCACCTACGTTTTGTTTATTTTACTATATGAATTGCGCACACAATAAGTACTTTATTGAACTAATTATATTTTTAAAGATTAATTAATAAGGAGCTGACAGAACTGAATGTTTAGATTAGCGCCCTCTAGTGGATCTATATATGTATTATTAGCATGACGGTCACGAGTTCAGTGCTTTTTCCCCATAGCAAAAGTGCACAACGTGCCTAAAGAAGTTTTCATTTCAAAAAAGTTTGCACTTCAATGTAGGTATACTATTTTACACATTGCTTATCTAGACTGCAAGCGATAACTGCCTACCCCAACACGGGTTCTTATAAATGTTTGGTTAGACAATTAAACGGGGGCTAGACAAACAGTGTGTGGGTGGGCTTCCTCCTCACCGACGTCAAGTCTCAAGTGACTTCGCGTTTTCTTACACATTTTTAGTTTTTTATAACCTTTCAAAATATTATGTCAATAATCTAAAGGATTGGGGTCGAGATTTTAAGCCCAAAATTTTGGTGTAGATGTTTAAAATGGATTATTAATTGACTGATATTATCTAAAAGAGTTTACTAAGTAAAACCTCGTTGAAGGGGAATAAGTAAGATACCCACTTCATTTTAAATAGTGTTTTACCTAGTTCTACACAGGCCTAGTCATATTGCCTTACGTCATTACGTATACATCCCAAGGTAAGCAACTGTCTCGTAGTTTATTCTCAAAAAAAAAATATTTTGAGACTTATTACATTTACATAGCACTATCTAGACGTACAGGACTACGTACTAGGACAGCCGGCCCAAACTGGAAACACAGAACAGAGACGAATGGGCATCTTTGGAGGAGGTTTTCACCCAATAAGGTGTTCCTGCAGCTATTGCTATTTCGAACTAAATTCTGTTAGGCTATATTATTACGTTATTTTAAATAAGTTAATAGTTAATAAGTAAAGCAGGAACGTAAATAAACTAGTTAAGCGTATAATAAATTAGGAATAAGTAAAACAATCAAAGAAAAACTAGTTATGTGAAGTTAATTAATTGAATTAGAAAAGTAACTCAAAAAGCAATGTAAAGTAGGTAATTAGTACGAAATAAAAGGCTTTTTTATTTCTTGGTTTATTTATTTTATCTAGATGTAAACCAATCACAACTTATACTACCTATAGGTCCTAGAACACGGGTTAACGTACTTATGTTATTTTGTAAATACATACATATTACACATTTCAATTAATCATAGACTAGCCTGTTAATCTAGTGGTTAGTGATCCTGACTGCTGAGCCAGAGGTCGTGGGTTCGATTCCCACCCAGGACAAATTATTGTGTGATGAGCACGATCATTTATTCTGTGTCTGGGTGTAATTTATCTGTAATGTGTATATATTTAGAAATATATAAGCATGTTTATCAGCAGTCTGGTTACCATAGTACAGGCTCTGCCTAGTTTGGTATCAGACGGCCGTGTGTGAAATTGTGAAGATATTATTATTATAGTCATAGCAGTCTGCTCGTTTACCCTTAAAAAAATTACCATTAAAAAGAAATTATATTCCGGTCCCCGTACTTTTAATTGTACCTAATCTTACATTCCTGTAACTTCTGGGGCCCAACGTATCTTTATTCTGTCACCTAATTCGCATCAATATTTGGACTTCTTATATTTACAAATATATTATTTTAATTTATTTTTGGTGTTAAATTTTGTCGTCTGTATATTCCATTCATATTATTTTTTACTTTTATTTATTCTTAATTTCTTATACATTCCATTCAACCCAAAATATTTCAAAAAGGAGGATACATAGAACTCAATAGTGCCAAAGCAAGTACATACAATAACGCATTATATCTACCGTGACGACAAACCTAAAATGAATATACCCAACCCAGGATTCAAAGGTATAGGATACTAACTCATGACATGTAATATTCCTCTCACGATGTTCTCCGAAGCAGTCATTTAATATCAAATAGTTTGATCGGATCGTCATATTGAGATCTCACCCCCAGAAGAAAATTAATGCGATTAGAATTTCGCAAACGGAATGGTAGTTTGGCTCTGGCAGATACAAACGCTTTACCCGCTGGAGAATTGAATAGTTCGTATAAGATCACCTCAATTTACCAAAAACAATCGATTGTTAGATTAAAATAAATGCGTTGTATTTGAAACACTATCATTACAGAATTAATGTAACTCAACTTAGAAAACATTTTTCTCCTTTATTAACCCCTGTGAGATTCATCACAAGTATAATTAATTTAATTTAAAGTAAATAAAAAAAAATTGCGCGTGTCCGACACCACGCACCTACTTCAATAGATATGGATGACCGATTCCCGAACGAAATGCGCGTGTAAGTTCCCGCGTTTTTTTACAACATAACATACTCATAACACTAGTACTTCACTTTACTTAATTGGACTTTATGTTCGATTCAACACGATCTACATTCCCTTGTATAATAATTTATTCACATACACAAAGTAATTGTGGTCAGAATAAAGCACGATGCATTTAAAAAATAACCTCAAAAGGGTCACACACTTGATGTAATTGAACAACAATTTTGTTTATATTGGGGTCTATTGTAGATAACATCTTGTGGATAATGTACCTAAAGTACTTTCAGATTGAGTACTGGCAGGATTTTAGTGGTATATAAAGATCAATAGTAAACTACGAGTATCATTCTTAAATTTAAAAAAAAACCTGCAATTTTACTGTTACGTTCCATTTACCATAACAATAGTTTTACGCGCATTACATTCATTAGTACAATTTACATCACGGACACGTAAAATGTTTTAAACTACAAGTAACTTGATGACAAATTAATTATTAGGGACTTGGTTCTAGTTGACTCCTCGACAAAACGTTTGTAATAAAATTGTATTTTTGTAAGTTATGCGTAAGAATAAGAATAAGCTTTATTCTTTACAAGATCTGATACCCAATACGGTCTTACCAGTAGGTATATAGTAGTAATAAATACTCACTGTAAGGAGGGGCGTCATTACTTTAATATCTTGAGTAAATTGTTAAAGAAGAACAATGGCCGATATGGAAAGGAGCCTCTCGGTGTCTCTCGCGAGTTACCAATTCAATAAGTTGTAAGTAGGGTTTTAGGGGGAACACCCAAATACTCCGAAATATTTAATTCCGAATTTCGATGTTCCGATTTTCAAATGTCCGAATTTCATAACACCTAAGAATCATAATGTCTATTATTAAAAATCACGAATTTTATTTTACCGAAAGTCGATATTGCGATTTGTTAGTTTTCCGATTTTCATACGTTCGAAGAATCAAATTCTCGGAAGGTTCTCGGTCCGAAAAACTACATTCCGATTTTCAATACTTCGAATAAACTAAACCGTCAACATGTTGTGCCAAAAAATTTAGTAACAGAAACGAATCGCTGCAAAACCGACTTCACGCAGTCTTGTCTGCCCTACCCTAGAGTGTAATTTAAGCCCGCGTAGGCGCGGAGGGGTGGGGCGGCCCGCGAGCTGAGGAGCAGGTGCAGGACCACCGCACCTTCGGCTTACTGGCCGGCTTCGCCGGCCAGCCTCAGCCGCGGCGGCGGGCCTTGAAACCATCTGCGACGATAAGCTCGCGTGGGGCCGCCCAAACCCCGCAGCGCCGGAGCCGTGACAGAAACAATGCTTGCTGCATGCATGCCTGCTTGAATGCTGCATGCCTGCTTGCATGTTGCATGCCTGCTTGCATGCTGCATGCCTGCTTGCATGCTGCATGCCTACTTGCATGCTGCATGCCTGCATCATTTGTCTGTGAATCATTTGGGTTATGTTAAAATTATACCAGGAAAATAGGAAAACGGTACTCGTATTTTACGGTACGGTACGGTATTCGTATTTTTGATGTTTCGAATTATCATTAAGTCGGACTTTTTATTATTCGATCTATTGAAATTCGGTATTTTTAAAATAGTAATTATAAACGTTAGGAATATTAAAATGTAGGATTTATAAAAATAGGAGTAATGATAAGTCGGAGTTCTTATATTCGGAATTTTGAACCATTCGGAATTATGAATATCGGTATTTTGAAATTCGTGTTTGTGACTTTCGGAATAAAGTTTTTCGTATTTATGTAGTGTACCCGGTTTTAGGCAATACAATAGTACGCTGGTCTAGCGCGGTCTTAGGACTCGCACCCCACAGTATAGAGGCGATCATGAGCAAGAGACATTAGTGCTGGTGCAAGCCTTTAGGGATATGTACGTGCAACCCTTGACCACTGGGCATTCTTAAGGTTTTTTAAAAAGACAATGTGTATCACGAAGGAAACTCTTAACAACTGAGTTACCTGAGTTCGGTACAATCGTGTTGAAATGCATCAACATCGATGTAAGACGTTATTTTTCAGAATTTTCAACAATTTCGGAGCAATGATTCGAACCATTTATAGACATTATTTTAAGACGAGTCGAATTTTAGCGATAAATGTATAAAACGATTATCTATTATCTGACTTTGCAGTCAAACTGTCGTATCAAATGCAATTAGTCTCATTCATTGTTAGCCGTGAATCCCGCCCACAGACACCTGGTTTTCACGCATCAAACTATCGCTAAGCACATTACGTGCTCATCCCTTCAATACCGATCGCACCCTTTTACCTGGTCGCTTTTTGAGCCCTCTTCCCTCCGCTCCCACGGAACTCTCCCTATAAAATAATATTTGTGAAAATATAATTATAATCATATGCGCACGGTCAGGCTTCCGCTTTGCTAGCCCATCACTATTTTTGGGGTTCCGTAAAATGGTTATATAAACTCGCACTGTTATTAAAGCCGTCTGAATATAATAATATTAATTCTGATAAAAAAAAACAATTAAATATTGCATATCCATTAATTTTAATAATTTATTAGATTTATATATGTATATAGAAAATATAATGAGTGTAAGAAACGGCCCTCGTAGAAATAACGGCCCATACGGCCAAAAACTGCAATGTACGCAATTAAATAACATTTATGCAATCAGCTGCTTCGACGGCCCTGGACGTTTAAGGTCATTCACCGTACCGCCAAAAATGATACCTACCTATGTTGCGTGTACATTGCGTAGCGCAAAAACGGTTTAATAAGGTCACTGCTGATCCTTTTCTTTTGCTAGTTAATATAATTGTTATAAATGTTATCTATACTTGAACCTCATACCTGAATAACGTCGTCAATATTTTACCATAAAAACCTGATATTTGTCAAAGCACAATCAAATCAAACTATTTATTACAATTAAACCAACAGGAATTTTTGAACTGTCAGGAGTAGGAATCAGTCAGACTAAGTAAGTCGTGAACCTAGTTGCCAGTTCCAATAGCTAGATCTTATGAAAAAGAATATGCAAGAAACTCCAGTATTATACCTACTATTTTCAACATGATTTTTTTTTACAATTTTATGGTTAGATTGCTTATAAATGAAAATTACATTTGAGGACAATGTAACATATGTTCAAGCAGCAGCAAGTAATAGCAGTCCAGTGATGACCAGCTCCAAAACTAACGGCACCCGTTTACAAGCAAGTACATGAGCACAGTACTACAGTGTATTGTTTTTTGCTACAGAACCCTTAAACAATAACATATGCACCAATCAATCGTGAACGTGTTTTTTAATACGAGGGTAGTAACTGTCAGTGTGACAGCGCGCGCTTTTTTTAGTATTGCAAGTGCACTTAATATGTAATTTGTCGGGATGGCTTCAATGATAAGCGTGTAGGGTGGTTGATTGATTAAATAAGCGTGTGCCGGTCAGATAGCCGCCAGTTAAACGTGTTTAAATGATAAGGGAGAAAATTATGCACGTCGTCGTATAAAAAATGCAATAAATGATGTAACTGGGTGATTAGACATGTTCGTTTACTGTTCAACAACATAACATAAATTTAATGTTAATTTTAAAATAGAGGTTACGGAGTACTATATATAATTAACAGGAAGGATTAATTCTACGTTTTCCAGATCCACGGACAAATTAAATGTAAACAAATACCGAGAAATATATTCGTGCAAAAATAACTTTGTACTGAACCTCTAAAACATAGTTTTATTTTGAAAATAATTCTGGTTTAATTTGAAATACACTAAATTTTACATATTAATAAATATCTCCAAGACTTAACTGGCCTGTTGGTCTGGTGGTTAGTGATCCTGGCTGCTGAGCCCAGAGGTCGTGGGTTCAATTCCTACCCAGGATAAATATTTGTGCGATGAGCACGATGGTTTGTGCTGTCTGGGTGTAATTTATCTGTAATATGTATGCATTTAGTAGTAAAAGTAGTCTAGTGGGAGAGGCATGCTTCGGTATTACAGTTGGGCGCCATACCGGTAAATTACCGGTATGGCAATAAACTTCCATTTCTTCCCATTTACTTCCAGGCAAAAATATTTCGTACCGGAAAGAAATTATGTTCGACATAAATGTATATTTACATGATTTTAATAAGTCTTTTCAATTAGAATTATGTATATACATACACCAACGCATCCAGGCGTTTGAGTTTATAGGTTTAAATAAAACAAATAATGCTGAAAAGGAAATATTATAAATTAATGACATGTTCATTGTCGTATTATAATATTGCCAATCAACTGGACGAGATTTACAATTGGTTTTTATAACAATTAATCCCACTAATATTATAAATGTGAAAGTTTGGATGGATGGATGGATGGATGGGTGTTTGCTACTCTTTCACGCAAAAACCACTGAACCGATTGCGATGAAACGTGGTATGTGTATGCAAGATTTTATTTTACAAAATGCTCGTTTATCTAGTAGTCCAGTCGGGATAGACATAAAAATAGCCTTAAATAGAAAAAATTAGGGGACGTGATTTTTTTTTAAACGTCGGGGAACGTGGTTGGAAGTCTACATTTCGATTTTCGAGGCAAGCCCGCCATTAGATTCGCCGCCATCTTGATTTGAAGTTACTTTTTTTCGTTTTTCTGAAATAACTCGTTAATTTGCAACTTTAGGGCAAAAATGGTAGTGTCCAAAGTTGTTGGAAATTTAATTTCCCACAAGTTTGGTCATTTTCATTTTTACGCTAGTATCAATATCTACAGAGTTATACTATCAAGTTTATCAAAAAAATCGAAATTGATCGTGGAGTAAAAAAAGTGGGCGAACCAAAGTTGAAGGAAATAAAATTCCACCCATTACGATTTTTTTGCTTACTACTTGCCCTAATAATTATATTTTTACATTTTTCTCGATATTTCTAATAAATTCCCACCCATTTGAATAAATTACCGGTAAGAAATGGTAAAAAATGGAAGTTTAGAAATATTTCCATTTATTCCATTTATTTCCTTCCCAATTTTTCCCGTCGCCCAACTCTATTCGGTATATATGGGCCGGCTCGACCGGAGTGATATCACGGCCTTACAGAAAACCAGCAGTAAACCAATATTCGTTGTGTTTCGTCGAGTGAGTGAGGTTACCGGAGACGCTAACCCTTTCCTTTTCCTCCCTCTCCCCCTACTCCCACCTGAAAGGCTTGCAACGCACGCTCGTTTGCCCCCTATCCCATAAAAAAGATATATATATATATATATATATATATATAATTATATTTATCAGCCGTCTGGTTACCATAGTACAGGCTCTGCCGAGTTTAGGACCTGACGGCCATGTGTAAGGTGTCTCAAATTATTATTATTATAAGAATCCATTCTTTAAAAAGGTCCCTATCAGTCCCCTACCTTTCCCTTTTAATAAACTCCCAACTTTCCCATCTTTAATTTCCAAAGAGCCCGGTTGGCGGCAATAGGGTTACCCCGCATTAAGTGAGTGGGACCAAATTTTTGTTGGCAAAATATGGGTACTTAATACAGCTCTGCCTACCCCTTCCGGGGTATAGGCGTGAGTGTATGAGAGTAATAAGACTGTAACTGTAAAATGAGAGTAATGAGACAGCCTTAGTATTCCAAGCATCCCCGAAGTATGGTCCGCTCACGGTGAGAGGATCATAAATTACTCCTAATAGTGTAAAAAAAATGAACATGTCATTGTCATTGCAAAATATCTATGTTATTAATTACACTTGTAATAACACGTTGGGGTACTGTGGCCTTTTTATTTGGGGCAATATAACAATGCATATTCACTAATTGCGGCCAGGTGAGTGAGATAGCCACGTGCCATAAAATGCACTCTCATATCCGACAACCTGATAATTTAATTGCATACAAATCAAACTAACATTGCATTTTACTATTGAGGGTGAACACTTTGTGTTCTACCTTTTTGTCGCTTTATACCTACTAACCTCTTGAGAAAAAGAATTATTTAACACATATGAAAAGTTCTTTTTAAAATATTTAACACTAAAATCATTACAGAGTCTTTAGTTAACTCTGTATAATCAGAAAAAGGTCTGCATACATATTAGGTAAGTTGCTGTTTGACAAGAAAAATATTTTGAAAACTTATTTCGATATATTGACAGTGCAATAATTTCTAATGGTTTCTAATTTATGTACAATTAGAAATCATTGGGTGTTTTATTAGCCCTTGATTAACGGTTTGTCGGAAAATGTACTACTATTAGAAAAAAAATTGGAACATCTTCACGGAAAACTGTAAAGCTAAGCTTAACATTATCACTACATATTATAAAACACAGTCCCCCGCCGCGTCTGTCTGTCTGTCGGACGGAGTGATCTCTGTCTATTTGTGAAAACCGCATGAAAATCCGTTCAGTAGTTTTTCAGTTTATCCTTCTCTTCTCTATCTATTAATACCTAAACCTTCCTCATGAATCATCATGAGGAAGGTTTAGGTGTATAATTTGTTAAGATTTTGTGTAAATTGATTGAAATATGATGATGATTGTTCAAGATGTCTCTGCTACCCGTGCAAAGCTGGGGCGGGTTGCTAGTTGGAAATAAAATGGATACCTGTTATTGTCTCATAAGCTAGGTTTTATTAGAGAAAAGTCTACAAAAATTAGTAAGTAGTAAGAGTACTCAACTTCACAAGGTTCATTTACGTTCACATTCTTCAGTATTAACTACCATCGTCTCCAGGATATCTTGCTTTTCATCAACAAGAGATCGGCCAAGCTGGGAAAACACCTTCACCCTTCACCTATCGTAGGTAAGTTTGGAAGCGGCTATAGCGTAATGGCTAAGGCGTCGGACTCGCGATCAAGTGGTTGCGGGTTCGAACCCCACCCAGTGCACTAAAGACTTGAACCCACTATGATATGAGGATATGCACTGCCTGTGCAGAACTATTTATAATTTTTGCTTGTACTGACAGAGCGGATATTCTTTGGCTACGTGTCCTGGTTGGACTACGTTATAATAATAATAATAATGATGGCCTATTTCGTTTCCATAAACAAAAAACCCGGGCAAGTGCGTCCGTCCGTATAAACTTGTATGTAGGTAGTTCATCCAATCTCGGGAATCGATTCTCAAAGAATTTTTCGATTTTTCTGTTTATATTTACGGTTGAAAGACAAACTTAACATTTCCGTTCTAAAAATACTCCACAATACATCGATATACTTTGCAAATTATAATTTTGAGCTCAGGAAAAAAGTGATAGAACAATAAAATAATGACTTTCGGGTTTATTCTTTACTTGTGCTTTTGAGAGGTTTTGATTTATCTGCGAAATATTAAAATTGGTTAAAATATAAGACATAAATGGCCGTATCTTTTGATTGCATTGACTTAGAAACTTGATTTTCACATAAGGATGTGATGTTCATTTCAACTTGATACCTCAACGCGTACCAGAGAAAAGGGACTTAACCACAGACGGACAACGAAGTGATCCTATAAGGGTTCTTTTTTCCTTTTGAGGAACGGAACCCTAAAAAATACAAGAATTACACAGATATACTTCCATGACTATGTTACATGATATGTACTAGTCTGTAAAATGTTAGAGTCAATACCCAAATTAGGATATACCGTGTGCTATTGACTCCTGGACCCCCAAACAAGCAACATAACCTTCGTTATTAATATTCGGGCTAGATGATTTATTGGCACCTTACTGGTGTACTTACATGGCTTTTTTTATACTTACGTTCATTACTTTAAAAAAAAATACAGGTAAGCGCTGGTATACTCATAAAACATCCTTGAGTTTTGTCTCCTTTGTTTGATTTGTCGAGTAACATACATTATCGTGTATTACACTTGTACTAGAATTCTTCACTTTAATATTTTTTCCAACTAAATTTTAAAACAAAAACCATAGGGAAAAAAATTGATAAATTTAATAAAGTTGTGCATTAGTTATTCGTGTAGTAGGTACATGGCGTCCCCACTCGACGCGACACAGGTGGGACTTAATCAAATTATACAAATTGCAACATACAATATTCATCAAGATAGGGACGCGCCACGTTCCCGCTCGGTCCAAATCACTAATGGTAAACGAGTGTTAGTAAAGCTTGATTGATAGAAGTTATTTAAGTTGTCTTTGTAGCAATTCTACAACTATTTGGTACTACCGATTAAAAAAAAACACTAAGTATAAATACAGAAACAGAACCTTTACCCTAAAAATGCAATGTAAATCCTAATGACCTAAATAAGAAACTATTGAATAATATATATATATATTGAATTGATTTTATTTTGCTAAAAACCAAAAGTTTAATTATTCATTTATTTATTTTAAATATTTTGGTCTAACTACAGAACTTCGATATCGTACTTGGGTTGCGGAGGTCTGATGGCTGTCGCTTCACGTAAAATATCGAAGTTCGGCCGTATCGTAGTTAGACTAAAAGCCGACCCCAACTTAGTTGGAAAAAAGGCGCGGAGGATGATTTATTTTAAATATTTATAAGTAAGAATTTTAGGCTTATATTAAACTAGGGTATGTCGTTTGTAATCATTTCATGAAGGATGAGAACTCAGCTCACACAAAGCCCACCACAACCTTAACGCCTGTAGCACACCTTAGCCGCGAAACAATAGCAGCAAGACCGCAGTAGTTTCGCCATGACTTGTCCGTTGTATGCTAAGCGAAACTGAAGCGAACCTGCCTGTTCTAACGTATAGATTCTATTATGGTTCTATCTCTTTCGCGCATTCCGCTTAGATGCCGGTTACACATCCGCCCTCAGTCCACGATTTTGTTGCGGTTGACTTCACAGCGGAATTCATTTAGTGGTTTCGCAGCGGAAGTGTGCCAGAGGCCTAAACGAAAAGCTACAAAAATCTGAACTTCTGAAACTTATCGATAAAGAGTACCCCGTCCCTATAAACAATCGACAAGTGTGATTAATTCATGTCCGATAGTGATGTGGAGGACTGTCCGCGGGCAGCGATTGATTTGTTCTCAATTTGTCTCTGCGGTGCGCCCTATTTAATCGCGACGTCTACCCACCGCTCTTCAAATATTCATTGTCATAATAGCCTACAAACAATACGTTCATAATGTACAAAAAGGTACATAAAAATTATGTAAAATACATTCATATATGCTAGCAATGAAAAGTGAGTATTGCATTAAATTTTTGTGATAAGTCTTCAAACTCTAAGGAGTTTAAGTCGTAGTTTCGATGATCTAAATTGACCACAGTTATGGATTACACTCATAAATAAATATTTAAACATGTCTAAGCATGTAATTATCTTAACGAGTGTCGCACCTCTGATAAGTTTTCCCACAACAATAACTCTGATGACGCGTTTCCCGCCGGAAGTTCCCACCCATCGCCCAAGATGGCGCGGACACGCGGCGGCCACGTGACTTGCGCGTGCGACTTGCCCCGCACGCGCTCCAATGTTTTTATTGGAAACGATCAAAAGTAATAGAAACAATACCGTGTTGGTTCACTCTCGAATAAATTAGTTGCGGAAGGGCGAGGTTAAAACGCAATTGAACTGCTCATTATTTACCCATAAAGATTGATCAATGACAAGAAAAGTGACCAAATTTTAATGCTTTTGTACCTACTTATAGGTGTCTATAAAATGTATACTAAAGGTGTATACATTTGATAGACTTTTAAAACTCAAAATACAAAAATTTTTTTTCTAATTCGAACCCGCTCACCCACCTATGAGGACTTTTTTAATAGTTTACGTCCCTAAAAGCAAAATATTGATAGGCAAGCTGTATTCCTGCGAATTATACATTCCGTCAAAATAATAATAATAATATAATAACTTTATTTTCATAAACACAGGTATACATTACAACATTTATTTTGGAGACTCCTTTTAAGCATGTAGAATGCCTGTGCCAGGAGCCTCCGCTCTTCCGTACCTACCTTAAAATACCTATGAATCACATGAAAATAAACTCAATACCGAGAATGAAACAAAAAATACAAATAAAATAAAATAAAATAATCATGCATTTACAAAAAAAAAAAAAAAAAAAAACCATACGAATACATCATCCAACCAAAATACAAGTTCTATTAACTTTTAAACTTCCGCGTTCCATGATATAACTATGTATTCAAATGGTCAGCCTGTGACCACGGCCAGTGCAACCTGGTCGAAACGTCAGGCCATTCAGAGGAATTTAATACCTTTTCGTGATCGCGTTAATTCCCGTTTAAATACATAATTACATCTTTTATTTACCGTTTGCTCATTGAAAGATACAACTTCGATACAATAATCACTCATCAGTGATCACTTGATCACTCAATCAATACATACAAACAAATAAAATTGAATTATTCGTTTGCAATGTCAAGACAATAGGACTTTTTTTTTTTTTTCTTTTCTTTTAAGCTCATACAGTTACTTACACTATACCTATGCCTAAAATCAGTTCTTTTTTTTTTTTTTTTTTATTTTGTCTGTCCGTTCCGGCCAATCTCCAGAACGGGCAGACCGACCACCATGGGAGGTCCCATGGTGGTCGGTCTGCCCGTTCTCTGCCCGTTCACTAGCAGATAGTTGGTGTGGCCAGTATGTTACATTTATAATGAGTAACTTAGGCTACCCCACCCTTGAAAAAGAATTAGGGCTCCGCGCAAACATATAAATATGATCACGCCAGCGAAGTATCGCAGCAACTGCTATAGAGAATACATAAGCATAGCAATCGAACTTACAAGACAATACCTAGTTAATCTAATCCAAACAGTGGCCACTTAATAAAATTACGCGAATTAAAATCAAAACAAATCAAAACAGAAACTGTGGGTACTTAAAAATAGTTACTTGCATTCTACTTTGGTAAAGTTTTTCATCAAAAGTATCGGGAATTAATAATTTAATTCCAAATTAAATTCAAATAATTCTTTTGTGTTAACCACACAACTGTTTTTTATATTGGCGCGAAGTTTGTGCAATATCTGTCATTTAGTTTGTTTTCAGTAGGTACTCGATTTTGTAAGCTCATCTCAAGAGTGTTTTGCGATTTTTATAATGGATAAAAACATCGAACAACGTGTTTGTTTGAAATTTTGCATTGAAAATGGAGTTTCATATTCAGTCGCTTGAAAATGTTACAGAAAGCATACGGTGAATCGATTTTATCAAAAACTCGTGCATATGAGTGGTACAATGCATTCAAAAGCGATCGAGATTTGTTGGAAGATTTGCCTTGCTCTGGTCGGCTATCAACGAATTCAACTGAAGTTAACATCGCTAAAGTGAAGGAAATTGTGACTGAAAATACTTATTCAAGTTTGAGAGAGATAGCCGCTGAACTTTCTGCGTCTCATGAATACATTCGTACCGATTGTATTCGACTAGTCCTGTAAGTAAGATCTTTTATTAAAATTTTCTTCAAAAACTCAATCGCGTAAAAGTCGCTGAAGACACGCTAGAAAGAGTCAATTCCGACCCTACATTCGTAAAACGCATTGTTACTGGTAATGAGACATGGGTTTACGAGTTTGACATGCAAACTAGTCAACAAGTTTCGGAATTGCAACTTCTAACTGAACCGAAAAAAACACGACAGTCAATCAAAAGTCAAGGTCATGTTGACTGTTTTCTTTGACTATCGAGGTGTTGTACACTCGGAATTCTTGCCAGAAGGTCAGACCGTAAATAAAGAATATTATTTGAGCGTTATGCGGCGTTTGAGAAAGCAAATTCGTCGAAAAAGGCCAAATTGTTAAAAGAAAATTTTTGGATATTACACCACGACAACGCGCCATCACACAAGGCCATCATTGTGACCGAATTTTTGACCAAATACTCAACAAATACCATCGAACAACCACCGTATTCACCGGATATGGCTCCGGCCGACTTTTTTCTCTTTCCAAAACACAAATTACCATTTCGAGGTACCCGTTTGCCGAACTGAAGTCGATTCCGGAAAATGCATTTAAAAATGTTTTGATAACTGGATTATTCGTTGGCCTAAGTGTATTACTTCTCAAGGGACCTGCTTTGAAGGCGATACAATAAATTTGGAAGAATAACTATTCTACTAGTTTGTATTTTATTGACTTTTCCCGGTACTTTCTTGACAGAGTAGTATATAATTACCTTGAAGTTTTGTCCAACTTATGAGGAGCAACTAAAGACTTGCATGACAATGTTCTTCGTCAGCGTAACCTATATGGCATGCCCAGGTATATTTCACTTCCTGGCGATCAAAACTATGTCATCGTATCTACTATTTAACGTATTTCGTAACACCAAATCATTATTATAAGCAAATTCCTTGTCGTTTTCATAGAAGTGATCGCTGTGAAAAAGTGCAGTTCAGTTATTTCGTCATTTTTTTATATTCTGCAAAGGTTTTTATGTATTTCTCGTTCAGGTTCCAATTTTTTAGTAGTGTTCTGAAGACAACCAAATAGGTACTGTTTGGACAACGTACATAAGTGGAGTGAGTTAGGTAATAAAACGATATTATTATTACATAATTTATTGAAACCCCATTATACTAAATCAATAATATAATCATGAAACGAAAAAAAAAACAAAAATCGTAACAGCGACAAGACAAATAATGAGTATCGTTTTCTGGCAGTATTGATTACTAGGTCAATGGTAATAATAACATATAAATAAATAATTAAACGGATTATGTATTACAACATATATTAATTTATGAATTTATCCGAAAGTCATCTAAGCTTGGCTACGACTATCGCCTACGGTCAATAATATATGTAAGTAATCAATTGTTATTAATAAGTCCCTTAAACCTAGCAGGTTTATTAAAACTGATGAAAAAAAAACATCTCAGCAGCAGCATATGTTAAGGATATTACAGTATTACAATAAACTTTCATATTTAGACTGGACAATAAACACATGCTTAGCAAAACAAAGTTATAAATATATGTGTAAAAATAGCGCAAGTTATAAATATATTCACAACACAGAAATTATTGGAACAAGCTTGAGGTGTGACACACACAAAGGCGATAGGTATAGACATTAGCGCGGTTTTTTTATAGAATAAAATAAAAATAAAACAAACCCTTGAAACAATTTGTCTCACGTTTTGAGACAAAATGATTTTACTTCGACACTGAGGAAATAAAGGGTTTTAAGAATTCGGGATCATCACATTAAATATTAAACCAACTCCTCATATTACATGGCATTAATTTTTTTTTATAGAGAAATTAGTATATGTATGTATTATATTTTTTGTAGATTGCTAGTATATTTTACTATTAAAACTAAAAAAGAACTTGTCGCCAAACAGATTAGTAAGTAAATTTGGCTTTTTAAAACCGCGATGCTTGATCATCATGTCTGATTGTGATGCGCGTTGTGTGTGTATCACGACTTATGTAATGGCACAAGTACAACAGTAATACAACATACGTTTACCTGGGCGGACAAAGTTACATAAATAAGGCACCATTTTTATTCATTGGCTCTTTTTGACGTCATTATTAATTTTACATTACCTACCAAATAGTGTCAAAGAAAAAAAAAGATGTAAGCGGACACTAGTTAAACATTGATCTATGAACACGCGTGGTCTCATCGATGGTCTCTATTAATCGATTGTTTTGTCTATGCCCATAATCGTCAACCAACAACCGTTTTCATGCACCGTTTGTGGGCGTATACCATAGAGAATGGAAGCTTCCGATTCAAATCCCAAGGGCGTATATTTCTTTATTTAACTTTTTACTAAGAATCTTTTTCTGTAAAAAAACAAAGAGGTTGAACTTCAGAGCTATAGACTTGCGCATAGTCAACGTCAAATCTAAAAGTAGAAGAATTTCTGCTAACACTGAATAATTTAAAACTATTGTTCCTTAGTAAACGCAACACTTGACAATGGCTAAACCAATTAGGATAAGTTTAGTATCAAAATATCAGTAAGAGTGCGAACTAGGTTTTAAATAAGGAAATTTGAACAAATTCCTCGGACAGTTTGAGAAAACTTGTGCTTTTTTTGTCGGTCGGGTCTTGTTTGTGACGTCTGTTGGGATAGGTACTTACTTAACAAAAAATATATATATTTTCTGACCAATACGCAATAACTTCAAAAAGAGCCATTTACTTTTATCTTAATGTTAATAAGTATTATATTACTCTACAGAACCTGTTACATAATTTTATGAATTTTACTTAATGGAATTTACAAGCTTACTTATCGGTTATGAGCTAAATTTACATCGATTTAGAATTATTATTGATCGTCTATGGTTACACTTAGATAATATATATTAAGTAAATTCTATTTTTTTTTTGATCGCATAAATATTGTTACACACGAAGATAACTTTGCGTGTATCCTATACATATTCCATATCCGTATACGGAGTGTATTTTATGTTCTGCTTGTGTAACATCGTATGTATATGAAAACTGGCTAGAAAATAGCTTTAAATGGGTACGTATCTAATTATACAGGGTGTAAGTGACAGTGTGCTAAAGTGGATTCAGATCATTATTCTGAGTCAAAAATCATAGAAATTTTCTGCCAGAAAATGCATTTTTTTTTTATAATTTTACATTTTTAGGTTATAAGTGATATCACGATCAGTTAACAGAAAAAAAAAATTAAAAAAAATCAATTAATGCCAAATATGTACAAAAATCGGAGAAGGGCATTTCTTAACAATATCTAGTACTGCAATGATTCCGTGGACACTTTCCAATAATACTGAGAAAGATAATCATGAAACCTAACAGTATTATCGATGCGTAAGATTACCCAATTCAACACTGAATGGATTTGGATACTCACAGATTAGTTGTAAGTATCCTAAATTAAAAAAATATGTTTGAGTTTTTGAAATAATTTAGCAATTTCAGAACCTGATTTAATCATTACAATTATAGATTGTATGACAACAAAAAATATAAAGCTTTTATTCCCGTAATCTACAAATCCTTTATGATTATTCAATGGTGTGCCAATTTTCTCACTAGGGAGAAGTCGTCCACGGTGTGGTTGCCTGCTATCAGGCAGCCAATGTCAGTTAAGTTCTCGGAGGCTCCGTTTTTAGAGTTTGATTCTGATTTACCACTTCACCGTTAGCTCCGGTGAGGTGATGACCCATAAAAGGCAGAAGCTATTGAAGAGGAATTTTAGTATGTAAATGTAAATTTGGATTTGCATCTATCAGCAATTTTGAATCTATCTTGATATCTCCAAACAATATACATACCACTACATATTATAAAACAAAGACCCCCCGCGTCTGTCTGTCTGTTCGCGATAAATTCAATACCTACCGAACGGATTTTCATACAGTTTTCACCAATAAACGGAGTGATTCATGAGGAAGGTTCAGGTGTATAATTCATTAAAGTTTTGTGTAAAATAGCTGAAATATGACGATGATTGTTGAAGATGTCGGAAAAAATCAATCCCTTTGCTTTGCTACCCGTGCGTAGCCGGGGCGGCGTGCTAGTATGTTATATAGCAGAATAAATAATAGCAGAATGTCATATACTTCCTAAATGTCAATATGAAATACCGCTTGTTTAAGATTCAGATATCTTAAAACTGACTATTCTAAGATATGAAAACCTTAACGACTGCTGAGTGAGTACAGCAACTTTTGATGACGTGTCTATCAGACTAAGGCAGAGATATAGCCTGAATATTGCTCTTCATGTCCACGTATTGCTAAATCGTTCCAACTTCATGTCCAATATTAGGCCACGAACGATTATGTATAGGACACACGCAAAATTACTACAACACTACATATTATACACACTATTAATTATTTATATTACCGTAAAACTAAATCTCCAATTTGGTAGGTATATGACTTAAATGATATTAATAAATTAGTAAAATCAGTCTAAGGGATTTAATCGGTGGTTAGTGGGGGGGAGATAGGGAGAGGTGCTTTATGGGTTAAACGAATCGGGGAAAAGTCACAAATTACTATTCAAATCCGTCATGAAATTTATTCTAGAGTGTTAAGTCCTAAGTGAAATTTACAAATACTTGAGAGACTACTCTTCTGATAATGATGCTAATAATAAAGTTTTACCTACTGTACATTTTTCAAAACGGACTGTTTATAATTATGGAAAATAATCTATTGCCAGACGTAGTCGAAATGTTTTTTTTTTGGGCATAGCAAAATTAATATATTCTTAGTAATAAGTGTGTCATCAACTTTTAATCATGATTTTCAATAGTAAATCCAATAGTGTTATTGTACAAATCTAATACCATTTTTGACGATATTCACAAATCAACTTTATTTTTAAATTTTCACAATATATTAAAAAAAGAAATCGCTGGTTACGACATACGGCTGCAAGAGTTGCGTAAAGGAATTTTATTTGCTGTCTGCATGAATTTTATAATGATATTAAAACTATTTTATGATTTACCACGGTTAATGACTTTTAAATATTTTGAATGCTATGACCATAATTACAATAAGTACGTGTACATACATATATATAAGTCACTTAAAATATAGCTACAACGTTAAAATCTAAACATACGGTAATAGTTGGCCGATAGTAGCATACATTTGTTAAACATTATTTCACTCGTGTTAAATTGAAAATTATATTATAATTTTAGAGAGCACTCAAGTATAATCACACACAAAAATCTTAACTAGAGAATTAAATTCGTTAAAATAATTATTAATAACACAAAACATCACAATAATATGAGCCACTTGTTAAAACACATTGTTTACATAATACATTAGATATGAGCTTTTTAAGAGTGTATAAATATGAATTGCAGTATTTTTAATATCTTCTACGGGGTTGTTCTGGGTTGTAATGAGTATATTCATTTATTGTCAAATTATTAAGAATTCAAAACTATTAAGACTACAATATTCTTTCAACATACCATTTATTAATTCCACTAATGTTGTTGACGTAAAAAAGAGGTATTATAACTTATATAAACTATAAAATTGGCACACCAGAACTACAATTGGTTTAGCTCGGTCACGATGTGACATTGAGATTTGTTTCAATGTCATCGTACGTTGCGGGCCATTTGTCATCAATAGTTACGTTTTGTTGGTAGTTCGTATCAACTATGTACCGTTATTTTTTTTTTATTATTGATGCTTTACATAATAAACATAGATAAATTTTGATAATACTGTTGAAGAAACACAACTAGGTACATTTATTAGTAAACTAGTTGAACTAATATTGAATAAGCGCTTCTACTTTTAAGCTCAAATTAATTACACAATCAGGCTATAATTAGAAAATAAACTCAGACGTAAAGTAGCTACACTGATTGTTATAGTCAAAAAATATTAACAGAACATTGTAATCTATCAATTAATTATCAAACAAATACTAAAATTTGAGGAATACAAGGACTTTTTGAAATATCTGTGACAAAGATGACTGCACTAACCTTTTATACATATAATTTAACATGATCCTTTGTTTAATGATGATAAAAGTATGAAAACCGAATGACAAGGTTTCTAATGGTGCACTATGCACCGTTTAACATATCTGCTTATTGATAAAATCCTAAAGAATTTATTTGAAAATAGCATTCAAACGCAGAATAAACATTTGCACAAACAATACAGAGTTACCTCAAACATTAAAACGCTTTAATACGAAGGTGTGAGAAGGCAATTTGTTGAAAATTGCAAAGTCCAATAGAACGAATCGCCTCAGTAAATACCATTCATCTGTTATTTTGCTATGTAAATGATATGTTGTAATGTAATTGTGTTTGTAATCATTAAATGATAATGACAATAATGGGCGTGGTAATCAGTTGGACAAACTGTAAAATGTCATCACATTAATGTATTATTTCCATAGAACGTTCACTTTTTGTTCGAAAATTTGTAAAAGATTTTAATGTCGATATTTTTGGCGTAAGTTTTTTTTATTGACATTCATTTTGTTCTTGACTGTACATATGCCACACTGAAAATTTTGCGCTACTGGCCACCAATAAGTATTGATTCTAAATGTAAAGTTTGAAATTCAAGTGTTAGCTTAATTTGAGTTTTATTTTTGGTTTTGTATGAATTTTATTGACCTTAGTAAAAAAACTTTTTACATATAGGGTAAGGATTACATTTTGGGCCTAAAAATAAAAAAATATATATATAACACAAGGAAATACTCAAATTAGCATTTATTAATACTTTTAAACATTTTTTTTAGTTTAGAATTTTAGTTGAGCTATGATTTTTAATGACTTTAGTGGTGATCCTGTCTTTAAAACATTTTTTTAATTTATTAATAATTAGATTATTTTATTATATATATTTTTAATAATCAGTTAATCAGTCAGGATACCTAGTGACATAAATCCAAATAGTAAACTGCGATCACTGATGTTAAGTATTTTTTTTTTTTGACAAGGAACGATAATACATATATAGATATTTTCACTGATTACTTTTATTTCTACAGTATTTACGCAAAACTTTTAGCGCGGCCGTAGTGATATTGAAAATATGCTTTAATCTCACAGTGAAACAGGTTAACCTAAATCAATTTCTTTGCCATTGATCATATTATTTAAATACGTAGCATGTTTTAGGAGGAAATACAACAATTTGTTTCTTAAAATAACCTAATTCTTTAGACAAACAATCACATGGTTCACGAACAATGAGCAAATTCAATTTTAAACTTATGATAACATAAAATTGCATGTGATGTAGTTAAAATAACATAACGTGTGACATAGTCGTGAGCACCTGGATTAGTAGCAATCAGTGTTGTTAGCATTAGACACAATATATATGAACATTCATTATGAGATACGTTAAACAATGTTTCCTATTGAAAGATGAAAGAATGAAACTAAACAATGATGTGCATACATTTAAAAGTAAACGTAAAACCTTTAGAGACTGTATTTTATTCGAATAAAAGCACACATACATATGTGTTATGATATGAAACACGAATTGCATCATGAATGGCCATGGTTTTCTTCAATTCCAAAATCTGAGATTCGAAGTTTTCACAAACAAACATTCGACACTAAATCACATATTTAAAAAAAACTACTTTTGATCATAACTGTACTCAATCAAATAGCACATGACTACGCGGACAATAGTTCAGAAAATCTTATACAATATAGACCAGAATAAATCTGCGGCTATAATTATTGCCGCATTCGCGATTTCCGTTCGCTACAAATCAGTCACCGGGCCAAACACAACAGTGGAGTTGTTCGCCGAGTTGAAGCTAGTGTGACGCGCGCGCACGCTCGTTTCGTGTTCGGCATCGCTCGGCAGCGACTCGGGCCCATTCGTCAGTTGGAGACCGTTGAATTTCGAACGTAGCTGTGTTACAAGACGTTCGAGTCTGCAACACGAGTTCAGTTTAGAGTTTAGACTACTTTGTCGAGTAGAGCTAGTTTATAACACAAAACTAAGTAAAGGAAATTACTGAAAACAGAAGAAAAGGAAGCGTTTTTTGGTAGAAATCAAAAGCGGAGTGAACCGTCCACCACGTTTATTTAAGGTTAATAGAGGCTAATATAGTAAGCAGTATTTACAATAAGAAATAAATATCACTAACAACATATAAGCAAAATCAAACAAATAAAGAAAAATATAATTTTATTACAAATATAGATCTTTATCGCGTTAGTATGTTAAGGTACCTTTGCCTAGAAGTCTATACTTGTAATTATCATTTGTCATACATGTCACTAAAGTTTAAAAAGTAAAAATATAAAATTAAAGTATTATACAGCACGCTCAGAATGACTTTACCCACGACTTTAGTTGATCAAAATAGAAGGTGATCCAGTCATTTATAGTAGGTTTATACATATAAAATACTATCATTTGACGAAAATATGTATGTATATAAAGGCAAATCAAAGCAAATTCTGATGATTTCAAAGGGTCAAGTTATTCTGTTCGTAGGATAAAAACTCAAAGTATACAATAGATAGGTACTTCTACAGTGATTTTCTATTTTCTACAGTGGAATTTCTATAAGCCGCAAACATTATACGTACTTAAGAGAATGTTCCTCAGCATTCAGTTTCGCTTTGCGCATGTCAGCGAGTTCCTTGCGCAAGCGCAACCGTTCGGTGTCGGCGTCTTCAATGTTACCATTCGATATTTTGTTCTCGTTCGATTCCAAACTGAAGGCACACATTATCGATTTTGCTATTAACAATATTTACTAAAGAATATAACAACAAATTATAACTAAGAATTAAAGTCATTCTACCTACAAATTTGATGTTAAGTATCTCGTTGTAATAAGTAAATATGTACGTTACATTTCGCAGTCCCAATATAAAAAGCTCAATCCCTATGCCCCTTAAATACATTTAACATAAGATAAATTACGTATATGGTGATAGTATCTTCAAATTTTTCATATATGGAAGAGTAGGTCGTTATATGTGGTGGTAGGTGTGTGCACTAACCCATTGGTCACTCTCAGGACACGTAATTCGTCTTCCAGTTTCACGATACGATCCATCATACGACGCTTGTCCGCTTCTGAAGCACGCAGAGAACTCTGCAACAACGAGATTTAGAAACGTCAGTGTGACGAATTGCTTTGGATTAAACAGATTGAAAAAAAAAAATAGAAAAACACATTGGCATTTCAATAATGAAAATTGTATTTTTTTTAAACTAGCAGAACCAACAGATGTTGTCTTTGCCGATTCTCAAAAAATAGCTTTGTTTGTCATCGTTTTCATTCCATCGAAAAATCCGGTTTTCTCAGATTTTCCAATTTTCCGGAAAACGTTTTAATTCTTACTGTTGCGGTTATTTTAAAACCAAATTAAGTCAAATTCCTTTAGCCGTTAATAGTTACGTGAAGAGAAAACTTTTATCACTCCTTTTATGCATAGGGAATATCGCGGATGCGGCAATATTGTAGTGAAGGTACATTTAACGATAATAATTATTACATATCTTCTTATTCTGCAATCGTTGTTAGGTACCGTACCGTAAATAGAGAGATAGCAAACGAATTTCAATAACGTTCATATATAAAATTATATACTCCAGAGGAATGAATGATGAATCTTTTCAGATACTTACAGGTAAGCTAGTTCTGATAAAAATAACAAAACTAGCACAACTAGCAAAATATTAAGAAGTTATATGGGCGCCTATAATTTTCCTCTATCATTAAAAATATTAATGACAATATTGATTCACCCAATTAATTTTGTTGTTCATATTTTAATATAAAAATAAAATAATTTTAGAAAAATGACGTGGCATCGAATCGATTTGACCAAGACGTGAATTTTTTATGAAATCACGATTTTCTTTAAGTTTAATTTTCTTTTCACACATTCATCTTATACAACAACTACACTAAGTAGCTGATTCACAAAGACAATAAAAAAAGAATAATACTAAATTTTTCATCATATATTACTTCTTAAAACACGGGGTTTGGTCCAAAGTTGTATTTCACGCCGTCCACAAGTGCAGTCGGGGCGTTTGCCGCGGGTAATGTATTCGTAGACACGACGCGCTGACCACGCGGCTTTTATAAGAACGATAAGATGTTGCTTTACGGGTTTTTAATAAGATTAACGAAGTAGGGTCACGGCTAGTTGGTGTTCCTGTCCTAGTGACCTCTCCAATCACAGGACGGACATGCGGGTACGCGACCCGGCCACTTCGAGCTACTGCAGTTTCAGTACCGTTTCTTCATCCGAGACTTGCGGCATCCTTTACCCTAGATCCATCGTCCTATCCATTTTCCTTACCCTAATTTACCTAAACATTGCGCCAATCCCAAATAAAGTTGGGCAAAAGGCAGAAAAGGTCACTAGCTGCAGCCCGCGGTTTCACCCGCGTAAGTCCCGATATTGTGGGAATATCGGGATAAAAAGTAGCCTATGTGCTAATACAGGTCTTCAGCTATCTATGTACTAAGTTTCATTAAAATCCATACAGTGGTTTTTGCATGAAAGAGTAACAAACATCCATACATCCTCACAAACTTTCACGTTTATAATATTACTAGCTGCACCCCGCGGTTTCACCCGGGTAAGTCCCGATCCCGTGGGAATTTTGGGATAAAAAGTAGCCTATATGTTAATCCAGGTCTCCAGCTATCTACATACCAAGTTTCATCGCAATCGATTCAGTAGATTTTGCGTGATACTAGTTCTGGGTATTTAAGATGCTTCTTGTATAGCATCGTAAAGAATAGCGTTCTAATACTATTTTTTTATTCAATAGTTGTTGGTTACCTATTTCAGAAAATCTCTAAAAGTGAAAGTCTCGCTTACAGCGACATTTTAGCGCTGCAACTTTCTCGCCCCAAATCGTGTTCCGTTGGTCTCGTTAACTCCTAAATTGCCTCTATCTCGTACACCACGACCATAGACGGAACTGCCGGTTCTAAGTCGGTGACATTTTATAAGTAAAATATGAAAACGATTTTGCGGACACACGTACTTTCTTAGTTCTGTAGCATATATTAAATAGACAAGCTACAATTCCAATATACCTATAATTTAAGTAAATATTATATTAGTTCATAATTAGTTGTAATTATATATTTTTATCAATTTACATACATATTACATATACTCTCACGCATTTCTCCCTTTAGGGTAGGCAAAGACAACAAACCGTCACTTGCTATATGTAGCAAGTGACGGTTTTTTTAACTCAGGAGCTTCTTCCACAGTCATTAACGAAACCTTTCATACAAGCCCGCCGGTTTAGGATACTTCTGCCCTTTCTTCATTTCTTGATTGGTTCTTAATAAATTGATTTGCCCTATTTAACAATTTTTCTGGTCGAAGCCGGAAAGTTCGACCCATCACTGATCCCCGAAGCCTCGGTTTTGCGCGAGGGAGTTGGAAGTTCGCGGTCCTACATCTAGGCAGCGTTGCCAGAAATTATGGCTGGAATCTATCAGAGGTTGGTATATTACTTGAAGCATCGCGTGCAATAAAGCTGATCTTCGAGACATCGTATGGTAATACATGGTACTTAGGTTCGACTCAGATATAAATGGGATTAATTTGGGATGTTAGCGGGATTATAAGCGGAATTTTTTACGAAAGAAGGAGGGCCATAGGCATAACTACCAACAATGCAATGCAAAAAAAAATTGAGCAAGTAATTAAAAATGGAAGTGAAGTAAAATTTTCAGAGATCTTAAGTTTTAAATTTTCACGCGGCAGCATTAGCCGCCTCTCTTGACTACGCCATATATAAATATCTATCAAAACGAGCGAAAAGTTATTTAGCCATTGTAAACAATAAAGACAACAACGCAGCGGACTTGGCAGTTAAAAAGTATCTATTGTTAGCTGACGGTAGTCGAAAAAAACAAGTAATGTCACACCGATATCGAGCCTGTAAATAGCCGTACTGAGGTGCAGCTCGCCCTCTTTTTGCTTGGACAGCCGTGTGGTTGTTACGGGTTCATATTTTTGTAGTAATTATTCATTTTCTTTTGGGTTTGTGTAATTTCTACTTAGAATAATTATTGTTTTCTTTGCTCTTCTTATAATTATTACGAATTAGTTTTGAGGCATAAAATATTGTTTATTATTTTAAGTTGTTTCACTACTGATTCCCAATACTATAATATCCTTAAATAAATCAACATATTTTACGATTTATCTTATAATAGTCCAGGGATAGTAAAGGTATTAAAAGTGGCTCAAGTGAGCAGCTTAGAGATGATTGAGGAAATATTGTGTCAAATTTATATTTGAGTATTTTAAGACTAGAATTGTTTTTCATTTTAATCTTATGGACACTGTATTGTGTCTATCTGTGCCATCGTAACTCCAAAACAGATGGACCGATTTAAGTGCGTTTTTTATTTGAAAGGTAATTTGATGAAGAGTGTTCTTGGATATAATTTAAGAAAATCTGGTTAGTCGTTCGAAGATCATCAGCTCTTTTCTAATCGTTGAAGGGATTTTCGAGTCGGGGGTATTTTAAATTTATGATTATTTTTATTATTGTTTTCCTAAAATATTAGCACTTTTGACATGATATTAATATTTATATTTTTTAATTTAAAATAATATAACATCAATTATAAACAAGTAGAAAAGCGTAAATTTATGTTAATAAAAGATTTTCATATGACCTTGCATGCCTAATAGTGGAATATGGTAAAGGAACACAAAATTGTATTAGCTTATAAGATCTGCAAATGTATAGCCATATTCACATATGAATAAATGAATTAATCAAATAGTTATATGGTTGTAGTTGCGATCTAGGTCTAAGCAGAACAATTACAAAATTCAAAAATCTGCGTTGATTGTGCCTGTATCGTACCTAATTGCATTTGCATTGACACCAAATGCACCTTGTTCGTAATGTTATAAATACGCTGTTTTCTGAGATATTCTTTTTTAGAAAATTTAATATTTCTTTCTAACTATCTTATTTCAATGAACACTACCAAAGATCGCTTGAACACACTGACTAATAAATGGTTTTTAAAAAACTTGTCATACTTTCTGAGCCGCATGGATAGCTGTACGAATTTGTGTTTAATACATATAAAAAATCCTAATATCCTCAAAAGTTTGTGACCTGCCTGATGACATGCGATAGCTATAAACTATGGAGGGGTCCCACTCTTCGCTTTTCAGTCCGTGGTTGCCGTCCCTCCCGACCCGTAGTACAACTGCGATGTTCAACTGGTTGTACTACGGAGAAGTAAAGTTACCCATGGTTCAACTCTTTTTTGTTGGTATTTATGATTATAACCCGTGGTACAACGGTGGAATTATGTCCAACTGGTTGGACCACGGGGATAAGATGATCGTGTAAAACAAATGAACTTCTACAAAACAAATAAAAAACAAAAGAAATAATAAACATTTATTCATTGAAAATATTTTTGAGGAATATTATCTGTTCATCATCTTTATAGGCATGTGCCTAACGCAATTTGTCGATTGCATGCCCAACAGTTATGTGTCCATCCAGTAACTGCAGTTGTACATGTTTTACATAATCATCGTTCATTATATATTGTGCCCTTCTTTTATTACCGACCATACGCTTCTTCGGCATAGGTCCCTTGGATAAGTTACCTTTTTCACGAAGTGCATTTAACAATCTGATTAAATTCACATTATTCTTGTTAACTGCCTTGTTTAAGTCGCTATGGAAGGACTCGGCCACATTATTCGTCCTATGACGTTCTCCGAAGATAGTTATGTACCTTTTCATTTTCTTATTTAACCAAACGCGACTTATGTACTTCAAGAATTTACCCATTTTCAGAAATCCTAATGTTTTTACTTCGTTCTTTATGTATGTCCATGCCTCATTGATTATCCAGGTTGGTATTAAGGGTAATATAGAACACATTCCGACTACTCTTTTCTCAGGTTTGGACTTTAAATGTCCCAATACCTTTGCCTTCTTCCAAAGATTTTTAGAAAAATGCATGTAACAGCCTTTTATTTCTACACGTGGGAATACTTCCAACATTGCGTTGATTGCTGCAGTTTCGTAGTCGCAATGGTACTTTTTAGGCTCCCATTTTGGCAATTGCGCTTTGATTATACGAAGCATTGTGACGTATGTCACCTTTTTTTGTCCAAGAGTAGGGCATAAATTAGTGCAGCAGTTTCGTAGTCGCAATGGTACTTTTTAGGCTCCCATTTTGGCAATTGCGCTTTGATTATACGAAGCATTGTGACGTATGTCTCCTTTTTTTTGTCCAAGAGTAGGGCATAAATTAGTGGAACAACATTAGTAATTTTGTTATCACTCCCAATATCACTGTGCAAAGTAAACAGCTGTACGTACGGGTGCGGGGTACATTTGAAAGTGCCATCTCCAAAAAATTCGTCAATGTGGTTAATGATTTCTCTTGCTTGGGAGGTACAGAATATAAGTTTTTTTTTTCTGTGTCGCAACCCAGCATAAAATCAAGAAACTGGTCAGGCACATCAATTTCATCCACAGATGAAAAAGTTGTTCTCGATACTCCCGCTGATTTATGCCTCGCGTTATAAAGGGAGTGCTTTAGATTATCGAAACTCGGTATACTGTCTATTAGATCGTAACCTCTGTCTCTCAACTTTGCCTCGTGTCTCTTGTATATCTCTTTTTTTTATCCCGCGCAAGTATTTTGGTATCGTGTGAAAACGAGAAATATTCACGAGTCAATATCAACGTTTTAATCATCAATAGACAATTAATCAAAAGAGGTAGTAATTGCATTGCACTTCAGCATTGATAGATAAACCTTTTCCTGTTTATTACCAGTGGTTGTTCCATAGATAGGTACATTCAATTCCCAGTAGTACAACTAGTTGGACCAAGGAAAGAACAACTCATTTGAGTTGAACCATTGGTAAAGATATTTCCCCATAGAACAACCAGTTGAACCATGGGTAACTTTACTTCTCAGTAGTACAACCGTTGAACATCGCAGTTGTACCACGGGTCGGGCGTCGTTGCCGTGAAACATGTTTAAAGTTGAACAGCAAATTTGTACCCTAAGAACTGCTATTTGAGCACGTCAGTTTCATTGACAAATTGGCTACAGGCTCTCAGTTGTGCTAACACAATGACCTTCCAAGCCTATTGAATTATGATAAACCAGCAGTGCCCCGCGGTTTCACCCGCGTAGGTCCCGATCCTGTGCGAATATCGAAATAAAAGTAGCCTATATGTTAATCCAGGTCTCCAGCTATCTACGTAACAAGTTTCATCGCAATCGGTTCAGTAGTTTTGGCGTGAAAGAGTAACAAACATCCATCCATCTAAACTTTCACATTTATAATATTAGTGGGATGAGTTATTAGTTATTACCGTTCGCGACATAAAGTATCATTAATATTTGCCATGTCTGTTGTTTAATATTTTTCTTTACACAAATGTTACTTCCTCTGACCTATGTACACACTACGTTTACTGAGGTTGTTTCACATAATTATCAATTGAATCTAGCGGTTAACATTATAATGGACATCGAACTGGCAAAGGAAGACGTTAGTGAAAGTATAGCAGTGAACAGGACGGTTAAAGGAATTTAATAAACTTCCAAAAATGAGGATATTAACTACTAAAACGTTATGAAAGCCTGAAGTGTCTTGGTTTAAATACATTTAAGTAGATAGTACCTTTTTTCAAGTTTCATTTGTCGTTCCGCGTCCGCTTACTAACTGTACCTAGGCTAAAGTAAGTTAAGTAAGATTACACTACTAAGTCTATATGCTCTGACAAACAGACAGACAGCCGACCGAGCGTCTAATTTTGTTTGTTCCGCCCGTTTCCGTTCTTACATGATACATTCCCTATAAATATCCACATGTTGACAGGTGAAATAGTCGGGGATGGACATTATTGCCTTCTCACTATTGATTTTTGAGCGAAAATAATTTATGACATGATGTGATAATAGAAAAGCCTGTAAGGTTGTTGTATGCTTTTATTTTCATTTCCAGTCATCCTTTTTGACGCACCGCACTGCCAAACCACACTGCTGGTAATGTGGCGGAGAATCTTTTTTCCCATCTGCATTGCTAACCAGTAGTGTCATGGATAATTTAAAACGGTCGTACATTTTCGTTCCCTTTGTTTAAAGTTCAATTAAAATAATTTTAAAGACAAGTTTATATTTCTTGGTCAGAGAATTAGCATTCTTAGTTTAGGTAAACCAGTCTAAGTTTCAAATATTTTTTTCTAAATTTTGTTTCATAAAATTTTATGTGCATAGGTATGTAGATAATATTATTATGGTTAATTTTATGACATCTAATTGAATTTGTGAGATTTATTGTACATGATAATTAAATCACGATATTAAATATCACATAATGTAAAGATACTTGTCATTTAATTTTTTTTTGAGTTTCAAATATGCCTTGGTTTAGAATATAGATCTATTAGTGAATAAGCAAGTACTGTAGTACTGTCAAAGGTGATGAAAATGTAGGATAGGGTTTTTAAATTACCCATAACACGAACGGACGAGTCAGTAGTGGAGAAGGGAAAAAATGTTCCCCACCACACTACCGGTAGTGTGGTTTCCCAGTGCAGTGGGTCAGAAGGGATATTTCCGACAACCAATATTTACGCGGGCCAAAAGTCAGTATTCTATCTTTGATCTTGACGAATATAAGTTCAATGTTTATTGTTTTCTTTTGCTTAAGATATAACCTGCACTACTGAATACTCCGGTACACACTAAATGAGAAGAGCCGTTACAAATAAAATAAATATATAAATAACACTTAGATTTAGAACATTCATGTGCTTAATGTAAATTTTAGTTAAGATCTTGGGGAGAAGTTAATTTATTATAATTCCATTATTTTAATTTTTTAAATATTCAGCGGTGGATAAATTGCTGGTCTTAAAACGCCTTCCCTTGCGACACATCTGCGACTGACTGGTTTCTTATAATTTATTACGACTATTCCATTTTCGAATCATAAGATTCTAAATCTGAAGCTCCGTTTTGATACTGTAAGCTTCATGATAACCAATTGCGACATCCCCACTCCTCTACCCTGAAGGGGGTAGGAGGGGTTACACAGACTACAAGGCGTACCTCTACAACGTTTTGCTAGTGTGAGCTCCATTGTAATCAGCTGCTTGGTCTTGGCTGCTAGGTAAACTAGCCTTCTCCCCCCGGTAATAGACAGACTACAAGGCGTACCTCCACCACGTTTTGATAATGTGAGCTGGCTGAGTCTGGCTTGTTCTTGGCTTCGGGGTAGACTAGTACATTATACCCCCTTCCCTCCACCCGGATTACAGAGACTACAAGGCGTACCTCGCAACTTCCACAAACGTTCGATTAGCGCCCATCGGCATCGCATTAACCCGTCCATGTTAATCGCAAGTTGCTGTACATTTTTGCACCTCAATTAACTTATTACGCGCCGAGTGCTGTGCGCGCTAATGACGTAGGCAAACGTGGCGCCCACGCGAATATTTTACATAACTATAGGTACAGACAAACGGACAGTTTAGCGTGTGCGGTGATAATGGATCAAAAGAAAAATTCCAAAACGGTAAGTATACACTCGATAACTGAAGATAGTATGTAGCACGTACTTGGGTATTAAAATGCCGCTTAAACGAAAAATATACATTGTCACTTATACTCTGTGAATTCGTTTATTTTCTTTTAGACAGTTGCTTGAGAACGTAAAGGCGCTTGGTAGGGGCGTAAGGTCAACCGGCGCCGTCACCGGGACTTTAACGAGGAAGGTGGTACTTCGAGCCGAGTTAAAGATGACGTGACGGCGATCGTGCAACCGATCTCGGTGTACATCGCGCCATGCGTTCGGTCGGTATAATGGGTGACGGGAGTGCAATGGACAGGCAGCTATAATGTGTTTACACACATTTATTATAGATCGCTACTGCGATACCTATCGTCAACTCGGTAACGGCCGTGGTGGACAAGCGCCTCTACGTAGTGATGTGAAATTTTTTTTCTACTGCATATTTATAAATCGATATTAACTAAATCTAATCGATATAAAAACGTTTCGTCTATACTAATCTTACTTACGTATTTAATTGTATTTGTAATAAATAACATGACAATGTTGAAATTCAAATTGGAACTTGGACTTTGGTCATTAGACCAAATGAAAGTAGATAAACACGAGATTCGTCACTTGAGTCCTCAGTAATCTTAATAATCATTTCGTATGTATAATGTATTATGATTTGCGTCGAGTTTGCCACCTTGGTTGAACAAAAGCAGGCAAGAGTTTGTCAAAACAGGCGCAGTAAGCGGTTCCGTAGCCAGGAATAACGTTAACAACTTAAATTAAAAGCAAATAATATTCCTTATCTCAAAAGCATTTGCACCACTTTAAAAGGTTTCAGATGATGGAACTTACGGAGACGCTTACGCTTTTCTTAGATCTTTATATAACCTCATATCAGATTACACATTTTAATTACTATTTAGCTACTTATTTAACATTTTGGGAGATCATTTATATTTGCATTACACGATGCTCAAAACAACTCGAACTTTAGATGTGCAAATTTTTTTATTGATGCTCATCTATTTCTGCGGCTGACTGTACATTAAGTACGAGTGTTTATCAGACGAAAAAAAATTATGAATTACAACACGACCTGAACGTTATTATTGCTATTAAAAATGAATACTGAGTGCTTGTGCGATGACGTCACGGCTTGTCGCGTCACGTGACCGGTGCGATACCGGCTGGGGTGGCGCCGCTGCACCGCCATCCACTTACATCTGCCAATATTTGCTCACCAACCCCCTACGAGCCCCCGCGCGACGTACAAACCCCTCACACCCCGTACGCACCACCCGTTCATATTTCAAATGCTATGATGTGGGGTGACACTAAATACTACAAAATACAAAGTTACGTGACTTTCATTACACAGCCGTGTAACATAGGATTTGTAGCATCAAAACTTTTTTGGTTGGTATATTGCTGAAAATTTTACAGAAAATAATTAGGTCAGCTAAAAACGGCACTTGCTACAAAAGTATTTAACCGGAACCGTTGGTTATACCTTGGATTATTAACTCTTCTTTCAGTAAAACAAATGAACACAGACTATGACAGTATTCCGAACAATCTGGAAATTATTTGCGCTTTCAACTATTGCAAAATCGGAAATTATGTGGCGTAGTTGAGGGGTGTTAAAAGTACTGAAATTGTATATCTTAAGGACGAAGGTAGTTTGACATAAATGTGGTGGCTTTTCTCACGACAGTATTATACAACGGTGTGACAGTGGGACGCATTCAACGGTTGGAAAGTTGGAAGTGCGAAGTTGAGTTAAATCGATGCGTACTGTTCACTCACACTGATTTTATAATCCCCACATTTGCCCATGGGTGCAAATCCAAGGTGAACAGGGAAAAAATTTATCATTTCGAAAAGTTACATAACTTTATTCGCTGTATCTATATAGTTACGATTATCGTACTAATATTATAAACGTCAAAGTTTGTGAGGATGTATGGATGTTTGTTGGTCTTTCACGCAAAACTACTGAACCGATTGCGATGAAAGTTGGTATGTAGATAGCTGGAGACCTGGGTTAACACGTAGACTTTTTATCCCAATATTCCCATGGCATCGCGACATACGCGGGAGAAACCGCAGGGCGCAGATAGCATAATATATAATTATTGTGATCTATCAATCACCGAATATGTCACCATCTCAAGCCTGCTACTGCAAGGGTAACGAACAGCTCCACACGTTACCCAGAGATAAGAGTTCGTGGAAGTCTACGACCGTTCTTTTTGAAGCCTAGTGCGGAGAGTACTAGAGCTCTTCCGTCCCCTTTCCGCTGGCCTTTTTTAGCATATATCACTTTCTCGCAAAAAAAGGCGGATCCGTCTGTAGCAAGATTCTTCCCGCATGGAGGAATGCAGTCTCCTCGAGGCAGCCTCCGCTAACGGTGGCTAACAGACGACCCAGGCACTTTCCGAAGTAGCCGCGTCCGGTGAGCCCTTACGTCAACCGTTTAAAGGTCCATCCCATTCCACAGTGCCGTCCAGAAGAAAACTAAGTAGGAAACTGTGGCCGACAGATTTATAAGGGGTTATCCCTTATAAATCTGTCGGCCATCGCTTATTGAGGCCTTCTGAGACTCTGTTAAAATTGGACCCGGTATAAGACCTGGATCGTACGATTCCGACATAATAGTCATCTTCAGGAAGCGACGTGCCACGTAAGTTAGATACACATACAAACGTTTATTCCTACTTTTGAACACGTTATTCATAAAATTAAATAAATCTTCTCTAGCTATTGAATGTTTTGTTTCCAGCGCCAACTATCCCGGTCTTGGGCCATTCGCATCCATCCGTTGCCAGCCACCTTCTTCACGGTCCATCGTGCCACAGGGCGCCCTACACTATTTTTGCCTAATCGCCGTCTCCACTCTAGCACGTCGGCTAATACTCAATACAAATAAATAAAATTGAAGTGTGTTTGTAATGTCAAAATAATAGTTTTTTTTAAGCTCATACAGTTGTTTGCACGATGCCTATGCCTAAAAATCAGTTTTTAAAACTTTTGTCTGTCTGTCTTTTTGTTTCAGCTAATCTCCGGAAATGGTGGACCGATTTCCACGGGACTTTCACTGGCAGATAGCTAGTGTTGTAAGGAGTAACTTAGGCTACTTTTATTTTGGAAAAAGAATTAGGGTTTCGCGCAAAATATATAAATATGTACACGAGAGCGAAGCCGCGAAAACTGCTAGTGTCAAAAAAAAAAGGATAAAGACAGAACAAACTTTTATTAAAGTGCAGTTAATTTCCTTGACCTGTGACCTCTTACCATCAGGCGTACCGTTATTTCCACCTTAGGAGCCATCCATAAATTACGTCACACGTTAAGGGGGGGAGCTGGTCAACGAAGTGTGAAACTGTGGGACAAGGGGTGGGGGGGTCATAAACTTCGTGACGTCACATGTCAAAATCTAAAATATTAAACACAACATTACGTGTAAACGAAAGACTACATACGCTACTACACTTTTACTAAAAAAATAAAAATTTTAGAATTGCACTTTTCAGTTCTGGGTGTAAAATTTTGCAATTGCAAAACATATGTCGTCACACCTGTGAGAAGGATGGGGGGGGGTCCAAAAATCATTAAATTCGGGTGACATAATTTATGGATGGCCCCTTGGTAGTATAAAAACAGCGGTTATGAATAAGGAGGTCAGAATACAAAAGAACTTAAAAGTCACTCCGTATAAGTTAGTATTTATTTCAATACCTAGAGCACGCTTCTAAATACATACATATTATATATAAATTACACCCAGACCCAGAACAAATTATCGTGCTCATCACACAATTATTTGTCCTGGGTGGGAATCGAACCCACGACCTCTGGCTTAGCAGTCAGGGTCACTAACCACTAGACCACCAGGCCAGAATACAAAAGAACTTAAAAGTCACTCCGTATAAGTTAGTATTTATTTCAAAACTTAGAGCACGCTAGAAAACAGTCAAAACAAACGCAATGAGACTTCGCAAGTCAGCACGCGTGGTGGGCGTTTCGCATCGCATCTACAAATAAAGAGTTTGAACGCAACTGATGAACGCGAGCGTTAAAGGTGTGTTTGAAAGCGTGAAGTGCCCTTCAGTAGACCACCCAACATGCTGCGCAAATAACACCTAATAGCACCGAATTGAGGTGAAACCTAAAAAAATACAAACAAAGAAAAAATGGGGATTTAGAATATGAAAAGAAGAAGGCTGTTAGTTTAAAGATTCCTTAAGGTTTTATGTTAAATTATTATCGAACTGACATCTACGAAATACGTGTGTATTTGAACACATATACATAATATATATATAGAGAGAAAACTCTGAGTAGGTACCTACCACCGCGCTGAGTCGAGGGTACAACGAGCCAGTTAAAACAATGTTGAATCTTATGAAACCACACTATGTCTCCATCTCCTACTGCCGGAATAGGCCCAGGATGTACCCGCGACGTTGCAACTGACCCCCCAAAGCTACGGCATCCACCAGAAGAGAAGACACCATCTTATTTAACCCGTGGTGGGCTAAATTTACGTTGCGCTTTGTTTCGTTTTATTTTATTTTTATTATTTGTTGTTATAGTGGCACACTTTGTTAAAATATCCGCTGTCTGTCCGTTACGGTACATGCAACAGAGCCCGCTGAGAGAGAGAAGCGTTTCTAGAATGGAGTCCCCTATAATCTTTAATGGCATTTTATTTTTATTATTTGTTGTTATAGCGGTAAAAGAAATACATACCTACCTACTCTGTAAAAAAATCGTTAAGATACAGCCCGCTGACAGACAGACGGATAACGGAGGCTTAGTAATATGGTTCCGTTTGCACCGTTTTGACTTGGGTATGGAACCCTAAAAAAAAACAAATTCAAGTTTGTCTTTTAATACAAATACCTGGAAGACCGAGCTTGTAAAATCGTAATTTTCATTTTTGTAAAATTGCGATGTTACAGGAAATACAACTATGCAGTTGAACTTAAAATGCAAAACTGTATCAACATGTACAAAATTTCATCAAAATCTTTAGAGCCGTTTCCGAAATACCCGAAAAGTAATCACTACATATTATAAAACAAAGTCCCCCGCCGCATCTGTCTGTCCGTTTGTTCGCGATAAACTGGAAAACTACTGAACAGATTTTCATGCGGTTTTCACTAATAGACAGAGTGATTCATGAGGAAGGTTTAGGTGTATAATTTGTACCCGTGCGAAGCCGAGGCGGGTTGCTAGTTACATACATACAAGAATTGCTCGTTTAAAGTAATAAGATACAAATTAGAAGGTCGGCAACACTTTGCCGATCAAAGCAAATAATTTATTTAAGCGCCATCTGTTCACTTTTTCTAGAACTGGGAGCAATACTAATATAATTTACAACTCCTAAAATTTACGCCATCTAGTGAAACGTTAAAGTACTACTAAGAAATCGTAACATTTATTACGACAATGACATCTCATTCATATTATTATAGATGTCGCTACATTAGGTCACATCCATGTTTTATCAAGAATGTTGTTTTTGTTGAGCACTGAGTGTCTAAAAAGAAGGAAGGAATCCTTCGACAGAAACACGCACAAACAAACCCCTATAATAATTATAAGACATGTTTACTACAAGAGTAAATTACGTGTTCCATTTTAAAAACAAAATCCTCTCACGTATAGTCTAGTCCAAATAATAAAATATACTAACCTTGATCTCATCAAGGGCCTTTTCTGTGAATTTAGCTTCCGAAGATGTCAAACCATTCTGCAAGTAAAAATAAAATTATTTCAATTAATAAAAACATAACAATAAAAATAAAAGTGACTTTTGATATACATTCTGTCAAAAAAGTATCGGAAATTGGTAATTTAATTTTAATTCCAAATTCAATTCAAATAATTATTTTTTGTGGTTAAGTTGCCACAACTGTTTTCTATATTGGCGCGAAGTTTGAACAATATCTGTAATTTAGTTCATTTTCAGTACTCGATTTTGTAAGCTCATCTCAAAAGTGTTTTGCGATTTCTATAATGAATAAAAACATCTAACAAAGATTTTGTCTCAAATTTTGCATTGCAAATGGAATTTCATGTTCAGAATCGCTGAAAATGTTACAGAAAGCATACGGTGAATAGACTTTATCAAAAACTCGTGCATATGAGCGGTACAATGCATTCAAAAGAGGTCGAGATTTGTTGGAAGATTTGACTCGCTCTGGTCGGCAATCAACGCCTTCAACTGAAGTTAACATCGCTAAAGTAAAGGAAATTGTGATTGAAAATCCTCATCAAAGTTTGAGAGAGATAGCCGCTGAACTTTCTGTATCTCACGAATTGATTCGTACCATTTTAAACGATCGTTTGGGTATGAAACCCGTTGCCACTCGCCTAGTCCCGAAAGATCTGAAAAGTCGCATAAGACATGCTAGAACAGGTATATTTCGACATGCAAGCTAGTCAACAAGCTTCGGAATGGCGACTTCCAACTAAACCGAAACCCGGAATTCTTGCCACAAGGTCAGACTGTAAGTAAAGAATATTATTTGAGCGTTATGCGGCATTTGAGAGAGCATATTTGTTGAAAAATGCCAAATTTGTGGAAAGAAAATTCTTGGATATTACACCTCGACAACGCGCCATCGCACAAGGCCATAATTGTGAACGAATTCTTGACAAAAAAACTCAACAAATCCCATCGAACAACCACCGTATTCACCGGATATTGCGCTGGCCGTCTTTTTCCTCGTTACAAAACTCAAATTACCACTTCGGGGTACCCGTTTTCAGTCGATAGAAAATTTCAAAGAGAATTCGCGGTGAGAACTGTAGTCGATACCAGAAAATGTATTTAAAAATGTTTTGATAACTGGATTATTCGTTGGCGTAAGTGTATTATATCTGAAGGTGCCTACTTTGAAGGCGATACAATAAATTTGGAAGAATAGTTAACATTTTGTGTTTTATTGACCTTTTCCCGGCACATTCTTGACAGAGTAGTATTATCTAAATAACGTATACATAACTAACATATTCGGGAACTTATAGGTTTATGCACATTTAGTTATTTACAAATAGAAAGTTCCTCAGTCATAAAATTATATCTACATATAAAAAAAATATTAGGGTTTTATCACAATAAATGAATTTATAATGTTTAGTCAACTCAGAAAAACTAATTAATGCTGCCGCAATTTTGAGGTGTCACTTAGGAATTTACCAAGCGAACTATAGAGGCGCCACCTGCCAAGTTAATGCATGAGAATGAGAATCTAAATATTCGCGATTAGAATTTCAAATGAAAATTTCTTAGAGCTAGTCAACGTACAATGTACAGTAGGTACGTACAGTCGACAAAGAAATGGTCTACCAGTTTTGACAAAAGTTTGTATGTAATCATCATAATTATTGCACAGGAAAATCAACCTTGTTGTTTTATGATGTCAAATTATCTTCAACCGTAGGACGACGACGATGGAACATTGACTACACGATAAAATTGTATGGCTCTTTATAAACACGTAGATAATACTTTCCATGCAACGTTTCGCAACAAACAAAGACCAGTTTAATCATTCCAGGTTATACTATATCATACATATCTATAATTATCTAATCCAAGCGCATAGTAAGCATTTTTATATCGGCCTCTTTCATCTAACATTACATAGTGATTTCACTACTTTTTTGTTTAGTGACATTTTCTAACTCGAAATTGAATGGCAATTGTTTTAGTAGTATTATTTAAATTCGAGTTGCATTTTGTAAAATATTAAGCAAACTCTAAAAACCACGAAGCCCTTGATATGACTAATGTAAGTGATGTCACTTCCATTAGTCACATTTGGGGGGTTTCATGTTAGTGTTACTATCTTCTAATATATCTATGATAGAGAATTAAATACATTTTTAAAGAGTGTTCAATAGCCAGTAGTAAGGCTAGGCACATACAAACGTGTGTAGGTACAACTGGTTCTTTATATTTCTGGTCTTCCTCATAATTGTTTAAATTCCTTGTACGCACAGTGGCTGCATACTAGTACCGACCTACATACGTTGATTGTTTAATAATGATTCTATTTTGATAACACTTTAAATGTTTATTTGAAAGTACAATAGACGAATTGACTATCAAGTCACATCCATATTAAATTAAGGACAGGTTCTTAGAAGGTGACGATTTGATTAAAAAACCTTGTAAATAGGCTGGGGAAATACTAGGCTAGTAGTATTTACAAACATAACTTTTGCTAGAACACGAATCGAATTTAAAAAACTGAACATCATATCAAATTTCACTGATTTTAGCAGGATGTCAGCAGCATGGCGTTACGGATTACACTTGTACTACAGTTGAAATCAATTTTCTACTAAAATAGTGTTACCTCTTTTTCCTGAATTTAATTCTCTTATCGTAAAACTGTCGCAAACTACCTACCTATTCACTTTCTGTACATCCCGGGAAAAACAAAAGACGTTTTGTCATCGTCGCCGGAGTAAAGACTTGTACCGTATTTGAAAGTTGGCCTATTTGGTGTAACTGAGATTTACTGTTAATTTGTCATCATTTAGTCCACCAGTAACTTGTCGATTTTTTCGTCCAGGTAATATATTTTTTAAGTTACCAGGTCAAGTCATTGAACTTTATAGCCTGCTACTGTAATGCCGGCAATTCTGAGCATTCCCCGTACCCTGCACCTCGCAACCGCAGAATAACAGAGCACCAGGCCGTACTCACGGTCACTACCGAGGCCAGGTATAGCAGGAGAGCCGTTTATTATTGACCACCGTTGGGAACCAAATTCGTAATTTCAGTGCCGCTCTAGTGTTATTGCAGTCCGTCACCGATGACAGTTCCTAATTACAAGTTGGTATTTGGAATCCACCATCCATCGGTCGTCACTGTCTTAATTTTTACCTGCAGGTTACAATACAATGCAGGCAAGTACGGGGAATGTATGGGGAAGCTAGGTGGTAAGCGCTTCCTCCTAAAACGATATTACTAACGTATATTATGGTAATGTTTGTATCTAATCTATGTATATCGCTAATTTAAAGAAAAAATAGTTACGTATATAGGTATTTATCTGTTAATACGTCATCCATATTTGGCTTAAGGATGAATACGCGGTATTGTAAGTTAATTACAGTTCTTGTATTACTTACTTTATATTATCAACGCGGATTGAAGTTAGTTTGAGGAAAAAAAATGTACTCTCCCCGACAAAAACTAGTAGAGAATAAAGTGGTGAGCGAATCAGATAAAGATGAACAATGAGATTAATATAAAAATACACCTAAATCGACACGACAGAATATATCGATAAAAATATCAAATGTATTAAGCGAATCAGATAATGATGCAGGATGAGTTTAATCAAAACATACATATTTCCACACTACAGAGATCGGTAGAAATATCAATGGCACGAGAAAGATATCAATTATATCATTAAGTGTACGGAACTCTTCCGAGTAGAACAATACGGTTTCTTTAACATTACATAATTATATTAATTCGAACCATTTATGGTACATAACTGCAAAAAAAAACTTATTTCCTCATAAACTTGTCTTGAATTAATCATTAAAATACTAGGTACGATATATAAGAGCATTTTTCTAGTTGTTTGCAGTAGATAAGTAATTTACTTAGATACTTAAACTTAGATATAGGCTAATTATTGTAAATGATTTTTAATTTTAGCTGCTTCACCGGCCATTGCATTTAGTTCACGTTTCAAATACAGATTCAGAGTAGACGTTTTCGAAAATAGTAATTTGAGAAAAGTGCCAATTTAAGTACCTATTCAGTTTATTTATTCAAAAACAACTTTGCGTTGTGTTTGATTCAATAAAAATAAATTTAAAAAAAAACACATACATTTCAAGAAAATTAAAAATATTATAAACAATCGTAGACTTCGACAGAATAGTAACAGCCTTTCAAGAGAAACGCTTTTAATTTGGCTTCGAATTTGCTGCTAAAAAATAGACTTTTTAAATGTATGGGCAGTTTGTTTAACATTATTTTAGAGTTATAGACTACTATGTTAAGAATAGGTACGAATTGGCTCTAAAAATCAATTTCGGACATTGAAGTTGTGATTTTGGTCCCTGTGGTTAACTTAGGCAAGTTAAAATTTAGGGAAAGTGGTACTTATGGACCTAAATTACGTTTATTTTAGAAGGAAATAAAATTGAGATGTTGCTGACATATGGACAATAATGGGTAGTTATGTCTTGTGAAGTGCTGTCCCGTGAAGAAGAGAGTAAAATCAACGACATCTGCGAATACGTCCTTAATGAAAGATAACGTAGGTTATCTTACAATCAATAAACAAATACTGGGTTATCTTCTCAAGGACGTTAATTTATACGACACACACTCATTTCTTAGGCGCACCGTTTACTCAAGCTATCTTTTAAATAACGTACTGCAGTGTAGTATAAATATGTGTTAAAGTAACTCTATGGTACATTGTATTAACTAAAAAATAACCCGCTATAATGCATTCGTTTCGGCCCCAAGATAAATAATATGCTTCTTTCACTCTGCACGCCAATCAATTGGCGTTTCTCTGAAGTGCATAATTTTTTTTATTAAACTGCCTTTATAAGGGTCAAATCACATTGCGAACAATAATAGCTTGTTTTGATATTTAGACTTATTAGACTGAATAATTAATTAATAACTTCCAAATCACTTCTTGATGTAAACGATAGTTTACAGGGCAGGGCTATTTGGTGTAAGCATTAACACTTCACAACCAAACTCTCTCAATTTTTGCTGAGTGACCAAAAATGTGTGTGGTCTGGCGTTATCATGATGCAAAGCCACTCCTTTTCTGTTGATTTAATTCAATCCAATTCCAGTTATTTTTGCTTAATTTCTTACTTGAGTCTGGTTAGTTGTTGGCAGTAGAAATCCGAATCGATGGTTTTGCCCGGCGGTAAAAGCTCATAATGAACGCAGGCTCTTCCAATACCACCATACACACAGCATCACATTATTGCACTTTAACACTAATTTAACACTAATCCGGGTTTCGCTACAGTCGCTCTGTGGAGCTTGACTACCCTTTGACCATGATCTTTTTCGCACGTTCTTGTAAGTAGTACGTAGGTGATGAAAATTTTATCACCAGTGATCAATCTTTTCAAAAATGGTTTGGTTTCATTGCGTTTCAATAGATAATCGCAAATGAGTACACGGTTCATTAGGTTTCTTTCAGTGACCTCGTGTGGCAACCAAATATCGAGTTTTTTGTACAGCCAGACTTGTTCAAATGGGTCAAAACTGTTTTGTGGTCAATCCTCAGTTCCTCGGCTATATCGTAACTAATATCTTACTCCACTTTTTCAAAAATGGCATCGACTTTATCTGTATGAGGGTGACCAGAGCGAGCTACACCTTTGACATCAAAATTCCCGGACAGAAAACGCTTGAACCAACTTTGTGCTTCTAAAGGTGTTTCTTTTGGGTTTCTTTTTTGCTTTTGACGAACGGAAACCTAAAAATATTATCCTATTGTTAGTCACATGTATCGCATCGAATTAATTCACAAAATTTCCTTTTTTCCTAATCGCGACTTCTGTTTACTAGATGTATCGATGTCATTTGATGACTGCGTTTAGATATAATTATCTAAATAATACTAATATTATAAAGCTGAAGAGTTTGTTTGTTTCGTTGAACGCGCTAATCTCAGGCACTACTGGTTCCAATTGAAAAATTATTTTAGTGTTGGATAGCCCATTGATCGAGGAAGGCTATAATATCACACTACGATCAATAGGAGCGGAGCATCAATGAAAAATGTTGCAAAAACGGGGAAAATTTACAAACGCAGACGAAGTTGCGCGGATCAGCTAGTAGTATATCTACATATAACACACTGATCTAAGCCGAGCAAGGTTACTTCGGTTCGGGTGAGGACAGAACAGTCTGAAGACTAGCAAACCGTTTTACTAAATAACAAACTAAATTATCAAGAACCTACTATTTCCCTCTTACCGTAAAAAAGCGTATCTATACTTTCAAGCAACTGTAACTAAATTATACCTTGAAATGTACCAATTAATTCCCCGTTATCATTTCAAATTCAAAACTACCAATTTAAAGAGTTTTTGTATGGAATCGCTGAAACACATCCACATCAAAGCCAATATTGTAGTGATTGTCTAGCCATGTCATTAAAAGTTTATTGAACTGAGATGTATCTGTACATATTTGGCTTGGGGCCAGGATGTTTTGGAAATGTCATGGCCTGGACAGGTACAGTTGCTAATAAAAGTAATAATAATAATGTTTGACTGGCATGTTGGCCTAGTGGTTAGTGACCCTGACTGCTATGCCATAGGTCGTGGGTTCGATTCCCGCACGAGTCTGGGTGTTCTTTGTGTCCGTACTTTGTATGTTTGTAAAGTCCCCCGCGACACAGGAGTAATTCATGCGGGAGTTGTCTTTTTAAAAAAAGAAAAAAAAACGTATATTTTGTCTCCAACGTTTTTTACAATAATTTTTACAAACCGACCGTGTTTAATTTTTTACAATTGGTATTGATACTGGTTCCCAAACTAGGCCAAAACCTGTATTTTGGGAAACAGTGCTCATCTTAACATGGTGACTTAATATGGTACATTCAGGACACAGAAAACCAAAATTAAAGTACCTACTTATTCTAAAAAGTTAAGATATAAACATTGACTATTCAATATTAATATTAGACTCTATCAACAAGAAGTTAGAAGAAGAAAATCAAAATGTGGATAGTATTAGGTAGTGTTAGGACGTCTAAGCATTAGGACGCCGATAAATGGTAGTAATCTTGGATGAGAAATATTCGTCCCAATTTACAATTAAACTTATACGTTAAATAGTAATTGATAGAGGGAAAACCAGTCACTATCGGTTCATAAACCCCAACAACGGCATTTTCTAAGGTTAAACCTGAACGAAATGCCATAAAGGGGAAAGGAAAACCAAACTCTCAACAGAGATCTGATTACTGGGTAAGGCAGGTACCTCCAAAGCCGTATATGCAATCTTCCCCTGGCACGAAGTGGAACCTCGATTCTCCCCTATTCGGGGAACTTTCAGGATAGATTTTATGACAGAGAACTCTCGCTGCAGATTTTTTTCTATTGACAGAATCGGAACATCTTAAAAACAATATACTTTCCGTACTTTTGAAGTAATTTTCGATGTCGCTTTTTCTCTGCGGTATACAGCTTTCAAATAGAAGAATAGATTGTGATTTTTGGTTTGAAAACAGTCTCATATACCATTTTTAAAATAAGAAAAGAACACAACTCTGACGTGGGAAAATATGTAATGAAAGTTTGTTTGAATGAAATATAAAACGAAAGTAGAATTATTTCGGGGCATTGAAGACATTTTAACAAGCTTTTTTTAGCTTCACTTGTTTCCAACAAACAATGTAATCAAATCTCGGAAGTTAGTTTTAATCTCTTGTTTGTCGTATCGAAAAAAAATCTTTGTATGTACTCGTTATATAGTTCGGACGACATTACTATAATCTTACTAGCAGCGCCCCGCGGTTTCACCCGCGTAAGTCCCGATCCCGTGGGAATATGGGGATAAAAAGTAGCCTCTGCTTTAATCCAGGTCTCCAGCTATCTACATACCAAGTTTTATCGCAATCGGTTCAGTGGTTTTTTGCGTGAAAGAGTAACAAACATCCATCCATCCAAACTTTCGCATTTATCATATTAGTGGGATTATTAAAATGTTTCGTGAATTAATTCACATTATACGCCTTTTCTTGTTAAGTGTACATCCGCATTTCTAGTATGTCAATTACGAATATTGTCGATATCTTTAAATCAACAACAATTCTTTGTATAATTAACATAGACTGGCTGTAATAGTTGGTGTCTGAGAAGTTATTTATCAATTAAATGCCATTCGTTGGTAAATGTATGACTTAAGGATCGCTGGACCGATTTGATTTATTCTTTATAGCAGCCCGAACAAGGCTTTTGAACGAAATATTGGAAAAGTTGACCGGAAAATGGAAAACTAAAATGAATAAATTTTTTACATCAAATTTAAAATATATTTATTGAAATGTTGTCAGGATATCATCTGTCGGGTCAGTTAGTAATAAGGCACAAATTGCATTTCTTTTTCTGAGTCTTAATGATTTTTATTTCTGTTTGCTTCTATACATATCAATATATATAAAAATCAATGCCACTTTTCGTTGTAATTTTATAACTCAAGAACGGGCTCACCTATCCAAACCAAATGTTTAGGCTTTGTTCGGACTATTTAGTAGATGGTTTATGTGAAGTTTGCACAAAAAAGAAAACTTAACGAGGGACTCACGCGGGTGAAACCGCGGGGCGCACCTAGTCTGCTAATAATTAAGAATGAAAACAACGACCTATGTGATTTTGAAAACGAAAAGCCATCGACTCATCTTCTTGCTACGTGGTGCCAAAGAAAAGGTGTTGGCAATTTATACGACCTTAACAATACAGACTTTGTTTCATTTCCATGACCAGTATAATTTGAACTGCCATTGTTTACACTTTCCATACCATGACAGGTCAATTTATATATATACTAGCTGTTCCCCGCGGCTTCAGCCGCGTAAAAGTCGTTATCGCGTAAAATCAGAACCCTCCTTTTGCGCAGTCGGTTAAAAAGTAGCCTATGTCCTTCCCAGGGCCTCGAACTATCTCTATACCAAATTTCATCTCAATCGCTCCAGCCGTTTAGGCGTGAAAGCGTAACAGACAGACAGACAGAGTTACTTTCACATTTATAATATTAGTAGGGATAGGTACTGGACTTTTGTAGCCGTTTTCATACATTTTTATTTTATAACACAAAATCTTTAAATATTCCAAAATTTCCATTCCTCTGTCCGCGAAATTTGCTTAAAATTGCATATTCCTAAAAATCTTAAACATTTAAGTTATTTCAGTATTTTTGTTAAAAACAAAATATTTTCCAAGTAACGAAGTCGCGGGCATCAGATGGTAAAGTTGAAAGACAATTGAGTTGAAATAATTGGGTGTAGTACCCGCCATGTAAATGTGTATAAATAGTAAATATCCACGTGCTGGCACAGTATCTCTGATGGTGTAACTTTCCTATATGATATTGGAAACATTTGGGCGAAATATTGAAGATTGCGTCTGTACAATTTGGATACACAGGTAACCCCACAATAGGGAACCTACCTTAAGACTAGACAGAAATTTTAGATAACAATAAAGGTTATTTTGAAAACCATTCTTTCATTTCATTCATCTAATTCTTATTTTTGAAATAATACTTTTATCTTCTACATACATAAAAAAAAACGATAATGAAAAGTAAACTATTCTCTTCAACACGCAAAGTCGTATTTCCAATTTCACAGTAACCATGGATAAAATTGTTGGCAGACGGGATTTAAATAGCTCTTTGTAATTTAAAAAGAAGCTATATTTGTAACGGTACCTTGGATTGCAATTCAATGCGAATACCTACTTCGAATCTAAGACAATGGCACCGATTCTGTAATATTCTGTATTTGCAAAAAGTGAATTTGTAAATGTTGTATTATACTACAACGTGTAAAACAGAAAATTTAACAATTATACAACTTTCTACAATTTCCTTACTAATATTATTAATGCGAAAGAGTGTTTGTTTGTCGGTTACACATTCACGCCTAAACTACTAAACCAATCATCATGAAATTTTGCATTCACATTGTCGGTGGAACAGAAAAGGACCATTTAACCTAAAAAAATGTACTATTCCATTTCATCAGACCAAGAATCACAGAAACCGAGTAGGATTCAAAGGCGGTCGAGATTTTTTGGAAGATTTGCCTCGCTCTGGTCGGCCATCAACGTCTTCAACTGAAGTTAACATCGCTAAAGTGAAGGAAATTGTGACTGAAAATCCTCATTCAAGTTTGAGAGAGATGGCCGCTAAACTTTCTGTGTCTCACGAATCGATTCATACCATTTTAAACGTTCGCTTGGGCATGAAACACGTCACCGCTTTCTTCTTTCTTCAAAAACTCAATCGCGTAAAAATCGCTGAAGACATTCTAGAACGAGTCAATTCCGACCCTACGTTCGTAAAACGCATTGTTACTGGTGATGAAACATGGGTTTACGAATTTGACATGCAAACTAGTCAACAAGCTTCGGAATGGCGACTTCCAACTGAACCAAAACCGAAAAAACCACGTCAAAGTCTATCAAAAGTCAAGGTCATGTTGACTGTTTTCGTTGACTATCGAGGTGTTGTGCACTCGGAACTCTTGCCGAAAGGTCAGACTGTAAATAAAGAATATTATTTAAGTGTTATGCTGCGTTTGAGAGAGCAAATTCGGCGAAAAAGGCCAAATTTGTTGAAAGAAAATTCTTGGATATTACATATTATTGACCAAAAACTCACCAAATACCATCGAACAACCACAGTATTCACCGGATATGGCTCCGGCCGACTTCTTTTCAAAACTCAAATTACCAATTCGACGATAGAAGAAGTCGATTCCGAAAAATGCATTTAAAAAATGTTTTGATAATTGAATTATTCGATGGCGTAAGTGTATAATTTCTGAAGGGGCATGCTTTGAAGACGATACTATAAATTTGGAAGAATACTTAACATTTTGTGTTTTATTGACCTTTTCCCGGTACTTTCTTGACAGACTTGACTAGTATACCTCCATTATTCATAAATAATATCGATCCGATATTAATAATATTTAAAATCCTAAATCTTCAAATATTATGCTCGTGAAGGATATCGTGTTTGATTTATATTCCGCACCTCTTCAAAAGAGTGGCCAAAATTGTAATCTTTAGGAGACCGATCATATTCTTTCATTTCGCGTAAGATTGATCATTATAGATACGAAGGCATCTGCTGCTACTAGTATGTCTTTACTAAAAATTTCTGGAGAGACAAGCTTGTCAACTGTTTCTGTTGCAATTGGTTGATGATTCCCTGAGCTGTTGAGTGCGAACGTGAAAAGCCAAGGAAGAGTGGAGACTATTCTTAATTATCGCTTTTAAGAGGTATGTCTTCTAGTCTCACCATCTTTATTTCTACTTTTCAAAGAATTATATTTCCATATCGCAAGCTACTGTAGAGGCATATCATACTAAATATTATAAACGTGAAAGTTTTTGAGGATGTATGGATGTTTGTTACTCTTTCACGCAAAAACCAATGAACCGATTGCGATGGAACTTGGTATGTAGATAGCGAGAACACATAGGCTTTATATCCCGATATTGCCACGGCATCGGGACTTACGCGGGTGGAACCGCGGGGGGCAGCTAGTAGAAAATAAAAACAAATTGAGTGTAACAACAGAATCCACTTAAAAAAGATTCTACGTAACGGTGTAGGACAGTAATGTTATACATCATCAAAAAGCGCAACTACTGATTCCATGTCTAATCAGTTTCATGGTACAGTCACACTCCATCTTGGCGTCAGAAATTGGTGACAGATAAATTAAACAAGAGCTTTACGTTACCGTTACCTTGCGTGAGTACCTGCAGACGGACACTAACTGGGTAACTAATTCAATCCCAATAAAGTCTTAATTTTTTACGGTTCCGTACCTCGAAAGAAAAAACGGAACCCTTATAGGATCCTTTTGTTGTCCGTCCGTCCGAACATCTGTCTGTCCGTCAAGACCCTTTTTCACAGGAACGCGTGGAGGTATTAAGCTGGAATTTATATCAAAAATACTCAGGTCTACTGTCCCTTGGAGCTGTGTAAAAATCAAACTTCTAAGCCAACGCAATCAAAAGATACAGCCGTTTATGCCGCAAATTTTCGACACGCAAGGGAATCAAAACCTACAGGGTACCTACTTCCCGTGAACTCAGAATCTTGAAATTTGGTATGAAGCAACGTCTTATAGCACAGATAAAGAAAAAATTGCGAAAACCGTAAATTTTTAGTTACATAATTTAATAAAAATATTTTACGGAACCCTCGGTACGCGAGTCCGACTCGTACTTGGCCGGTTTTTTTTGTTTACTCGGATGACGTCAAAAAGATCATATTAACTATATGACTGTCATGTATACGTCGACACACGTCATTCTGATGAACGTGTCGACGTATACCTGACAGTCAGAAGAAGTCAGTCAGAAGTCAGAAGATTCTGATCTTACACCAAATTCTGCCTGCTAGCTGACACCTATTAACTACTCTTTTGAGACAGGACTCTACCTAAATGTTCCCAAATAACCCATGCCAATTCTCCTACTTCTATCCAAGTGTTTCAGGGTATTTCCAGTTTATCTATTGAAAGAATATCTTTAGTCTATATCAATCTGGGTTCACAGTTGCCGATACGCTTCATATAACTGGTGACATTATAGTCCAAGATCTTAGGGCTGTATTATATTACTGTATTGTCCACCGTGGACTCAAGGTTCAACACATACTCACAAGTGCAGATAAAGAAAAGCTTGTTGACTATAATTGTAAATCAAGAACTAGATATTTTTACTATAACAAGAAAAATGTATACTTCGATAGAAAGTAATGGTATTACCAGAGACGCAATGTGTCTGCTTCTGTGGTTTGCTTCTTTCTCAAGGTTCCTGGTTAACGATATATCAGGGAATGTTCGGTATCCTTGACCGTTCATGCCGTATGTTCAAGAACCTTGTGATATCGATTTCAGTGAATTATTTAAATGAGTAATGGTTTGCGCTTAAAAATACACAGTGCAGTTACAGATGTTTTTGCTTGTGAACTAGCAGTACTTTTTTATATTCTTTTATATAACATAGTATATGTTAAATCACATAGTAGCTTCCCGGCCACACGTTGCTGTGGCTAGTGTGATAAAAACTATCCTATCTATCAAGTTGGATCAAAGTGCACACAATGTGTTTATTATTTTTAAAAAAGTTGCAAATTTCATTAAAATCGGTTCAATAGTTTAGGGGTTCACCGCGGACAAACAACGTGACATGAATTTTTTATATATAAAATAAAAAAGATATGTGAGGAGAGAGCTTCGTTCGAATGAATGTAGATATTGTCACTATCACTCGGGAACAATACTTTTTATCGTGATGAAAGGTACCCTAGGTCTTTTTCTGTATTTCTGACTACGTGTACGCAAAATTTCATGATGATCTGTCGAGTAGTTAAGGCGTGAAAGCGGAACCAACTCACTTTTTCATTTATAATATTAGGAAGGAAGTAAGGATATTAGGACATACTGGGACTCACTTATTAAGTCACTAACTCCCTCTGTACAAGAAATGTCAAATATTTTACTACGTTATTATGCTACTACAATGTCAAATAAGCACGTTAGGTGTCTACATACATATTTATATAAATTCACGTCTTTCTTCCTTTGGAGGTATGCAGGTAGACAAACGTCTACGTATGTAGCAAGCATTAATAGGTTAAGGTAAACTCCTTAGCCTACTAATGCTTGCTACGTAAGGGATATGATTGATCGCGTTATTTAAAGTTCTGATGAATGTGAATGCCTACCCCGGACGGGAATAGAACGTAATTTTCTAGGTCTTGCAACCAAAAGCGTGATTTTGATTTTACAAAATGACTATATTTTATGAAAATTGTGGTTTTTATATCGGTTGTGTGTTGAAAGATTATTGAAATCACCTATTAACCCATTCAAACACTAAAAAAAAATCGCAAGACTAAATGATTTTGATAATTTATTTGTAATGCATGAACATTGTTGTCGCACATATTTCTTCAGGGTTTTTCCTTGGAATTTCTGATAATGAAATTTATCAGCGTTGTGCTCTTTGTACACATAATAATATATCTGTACGTGTGTTTATGAACGAACTACTCCTAAACAGCTGGGCCGATTTCGCTAAAAATGTTGGTGTGTTTGAGTGGGTTCTTGGATGGTTTAGTTTAACGATTGGACCCGGTAGTTGCTGTTGCTGTTTTTTTTACTGTCGAAATCAATAATGACACCAAAAAGAAAATCCTACGTTCGGACAGGACAACGTCTGTCGGGTGCGGTAATAATTTATTAATTATATTTATAACTACGAAATCATTTTTGTTATCCGTCTATCATAGAACTGAACTTCAATGACTTTTTTTCTAAAACAACTAAGGTTGAAATTCATTAATGATTGCTATTTTCGACGAAGGTCAAAGATAACATCGATTTCTTTTTATAGTAACATTAACTGAGGTATAAAAGTGTGTAAGTACATACACACACATGGACAATGGATGTTTCTTAGCCTACATGGTGACTCCCCAGCTGTTATCTAAAAAAGAGAGAGAGAGATGATCTAGACAGAGAGAGAGAAAGAGATCTAGAAAAAGAGAGAGGAGATCTAAAAAGAGAGACAGATCTAGAAAGAGAGAGAGGAGATCTAGAAAGAGAGAGAGGAGCTCTAGAAAAAGAGAGGAGATCTAAAAAAGAGAGAGGAGATCTAGAAAGAGAGAGAGCAGATCTAGAAAGAGAGAGAGCAGATCGAGAAAGAGAGAGAGCAGATCTAGAAAGAGAGAAAGGAGATCTAGAAAGAAAGAAAGGAGATCTAGAAAGAGAGAGAGTAGATCTTGTTATTATATCTGACTGAGAAAGGATAGTCGTATTAGATTCTACGACTATCCTTTCTCAGTCATTCTACTCTCATGTTTAGTTTAAATTCCAGTTTCCCCAATCCCCTGGAAAAGATTAACCATCAAAGTCTTTACATGTACTGTTTCTGGGAACGGGAATAAATCACGAACTTTAGTCATTGACAGGGTCAGCATCCTAGTCGGCAAATACTGTTTAGTAAAAGAAACACTGGTGAAAAAAGATACGAAACACTTTAAATCAACACCGTGATGTTTTGGAATGAAAAATAAAGTACCTTACTATCAAATTTCTTTCGTTCTCATCGATAAATGCCGTTAAGGAGAAGCCGTGAAGTAGTAGTAGTTAAGTAGATAAGAGTATGCAATTGTAGTGTAAAACGGTGTCTTAGTGTAAAGCACTCTAAATAAATTACTTCACTTGAAAAAGATATGATACTAAACCAATTGCTAAGAGAAGCCAATCGTAATTTGGTAACCTTTACTTGTCCATTGTTCTGTTTCTAACCATAGGTACATATTTAGATACCTATATTTAGATACCTATTCGTCATTTGAATTTGGGATCACTGGTCACGATTTGCTAAATCTACAGGCACGTTCAGTTTGCAACCATTCATGGCGTCCGTCCGGCCGTGGGCCAAAGGTCCGGCTTTTTTAACGGGTAAGTCCGATTTTCTGATTTTTAGAGATGGCAACGCTACTCGAGTGCCGTTCTTATCCGCCAGTTGTCAGATAGAACAAAAGGTATATTGTCGGTTAATTGCTTAACGTACAGTTTTTTTCGTAACGAATCATCCCTCGGTAAGAAACACCAGCACAGCCTGGGACAAAGGCGTACAAGAATGTTTAATACGTGTAGTGTTTCTTCTACTTACATCGTTTCTTTCGACGACCATGGCGCGCACACGTGAATATAGCGCGTCCTCGCGCATGCGCGCTGCATCGCGAATCTCACGCACCAAGTCGGTCAAGAATCCCGGCGCGTACTGTGCCGTCAGGTACACTGTAATCACACAATATTAATTAGATCCCTATTAGCAATTGCAAACCGGACTGCAAACGGTTGATCAACTGTTTCGTATCGACTCTCTCTAGTCGTTCACGGTTTCTTTTCTGTTATGCGGTAGTTTATACTTGTCTTGTGTACAGCTTCAATACGGAATAAAACATCTGATTTGTTTTTAAAATACTCTTAATTAAAACTTTTATGTAGGGCTGCCATCCGTCCGGGTTTCCCCGGATTTGTCCTAGTTTAGAGGGCGTCCGGGGAGCGTCCGGGCGTAGTTTTCAAAAAGTGTCCGGGCAAAACCCGGACACTCTGCGCCAGGGGACAATTATAATTGTTAGATGAACCGTTAACAAGCTAAAAATTTAAATTCAATCGGTGTTTTTTTTTTAAGGTGTCCGGGAAAGAATCTCGATTTCACCGGATATTTTTAAGTTTTTGTCCGGAGTCGGCAATTTAAGTGATGGCAGGCCTACTTTTATGACATAATTTTTACGTTATCTATCCTCTTATACTTCTTATGTTTAGTTTCATAGCCTGTGGAGGATTTCAACAGATTGTAGTTTTTTTTACATAATATATCTAGCTGATCAAATCATTAACTTCAGGTTAGAGAGCTCAGCACAAAAATGAGCTTAAAACATATAGCACTCATTGTAATGCTTCCCTCCTTCCAACATATAGGTACATATAAATGTATCTAAGTGTTTTACATACGATATTTTTTTTTTAATTATCGTGCGTTTACACGCCTAATAAAATGTCGAAAAAGGAAAAGTAAAGATTTTTACTTACAATATTTTCAGTGACATACAAAATTAGAAATGAGCATGTACAAATATGAATTTTTAACCAGGATAAAAGGAATTAATTAAAAAGTAGACTGACTACTCTAAATTTCGATTTCAGTTGTGAAGTGTGGAAGAATGTTATTTTTTTTATTTCCTATAGAATGTTTTACTTAGGTACATATAATATATGCATGCCAATTGGAGTCTGTCTGTAAAATCTAAATGAGTATAAGCACTCCTCTAGCAGTCATTTTTTATCCACAATTCATGGTCGGGGAGGTTAATTACTCTCTCAGATAGCAAATTACAGATTAGAGATAACACGTACACGCAATTACGTCTAACCTGCTCAACCCGGGGCGCACCTACAATTACAAGTGACAGTGTGTGACTTTACGCCTATTTGTTACCTTCTCTTACCACTTCTCGAATAAAGACGATTCTCCTACGCTACAAAGCTCAGTTGCCCATTTTTTCAGGGAATACTAAAGTAAAACTGGTTGCCAATTTATTGTCCCCTGTCAATCCTAATGTCAAATCTCATACAGCAATCAGCAATGCAAAATCAATTGAGGCAGGCTATGCATTTTAATTTAGGTAAGTAATTTCTTAACGCATATCACACATAACTCGTTAAGGTCTGTAACAATATGTAATACCTATTTACCTACCTAACCATTTTACCTTTACCTACCAATCAGGGACGCGGTTTATAATTTTACGGGTGTTAAAACCGGACAGAACCCTGCAGATTCATTTACAATTTGACATTGATAGATTATAAACTATTGAAAAATAATAAGTTTAATTGTAAACTGTAGATTGAGTTCATTATATGTCGTCAGTTAATAATATCAGGAGATTGTTTTTAAACTAACGATGTTCACAATCTTACGGTGACATGCAAATATCAGTCAGTTGAGTCTTTCCTTAGTACCTTAGACGTTAGTTCGTAAACATTTGATATGTTTAGGAACTTTTGTCTCTAAAATGCACAATGTCTCTAACGTCCGTGGCTTTCATAAAGTTTTATTTCATATTCGTACGATATAAAACCATAATAAAAGTACAATCTTCCTGGCAAACCGGAACGGCCTAAAAAATTAAACGAGGCTTGAGTTCGCTTTCAGTTTATCCAAGCATGGACTATGCTCTTGAATAAACTGAATTTATTGATTTAATTACATCTAAAAACTCCAATTTCTGAAGCTGTCTTTCATTCGCTATACGCAATAGAACTCCTAGCTTAGCGCACATCATTTGAAAGGGCCTTCATGAGCCTCTTGCATATTTGCCGACGAATATATGGAACCCGCTGAGCGTTCCGTTGTCGGGTAGTACGGTATGACATAATGATTTAATAGAAACTTTACTAAATTTCTAAAAGGTTATTAGGTAGCTTCAGATACGAAAATATTGTCAATGCTTCTTTACACGCAATGGTTTTCACGTCTCATAGGCATCGTGCCAAGATTGTTGTACCTACCGATTTTTATGCATCTATTACTTTTATAGATTTTAATTTTTATACATTTGAGTGGCAAGCAAACTTACAGTCAGGCATATAATTCAATTTACTGTTTCTAATTATTATGTTAATAAGTGAAGCTAATTCTTTGTACCCCTTTTTAAGAAAATTTTGCGAACGTAGTAATGTGAATTTTGGAATATTTACAGTTTATAATATAGAAGAAGTGCAGAAAGCTAAAATTTTTAAACAATATGTCTTACAACTTTAAAAATTACGTGAAAACGGCTTAATGAAATTACACGCGTCTAGTATATGCGTTGACCTGTAAGTAAGTCTATACAATGACAGCTCAAGTTACACTAGCCAATGAAAAAACCATGGTCGAAATTCGACCACCACGCGATCTCTAGTTATATTAACAACATAAGGGTGCTGAAGTAGAAGGGAGTCTTTTGAGGGGATAGAAAGGAGCTCCTGTTTACCTTCATTTCGATAGCGAAACGTAACATCAACTAAGCATGTCTAGACTGTGTCTCAGCGAAATTAAAAATAACAAATACCAAAATCTAAACATCAAAAGATTTCAGAATAAATAACTATTCATTTCGGCGAAGCTGAACTTATTGCATAGAACTTACTTTACAATCAATGGACCTGTTTCTAGTGAATAAACTGTTCTTAAAATATTATCATTGGCTCGAACAATAGAAGCTGTACCTTTATTGGTTACTTGTTGCCGTCCTTTATGGGAAAACTAGTTGAGCGAGCTTTCTAATACCGTATGGAAAACATTAAAATGAAGTAAGAACAGCGTTAGGGCCATGGTACCATAGAACAAGCACTGTTCAAAACTTTAATAAAGTAGGTACAACGATAGAGTTCGTTGCTATCTTCTATCATGTTTGGGAAAGCACCGCTATGCTACAGAAGCACGCAGATCATTAAGAGTTAGATCTTTAAGGCTCGTTTCGGATATGATTGGTAACCCGTAAGTGAGGAAGCACCTCCAAAGCCATCAATCCATCTTTCTAAAGTGGTAGCAGCTAGAAGCCGCACTTTTAGTGTGCTGATTTTTAGAACCTTTTAACTTTGTTAGTATGCGGTCAAATCTGGTAACTGATTATTTTAGCACTAGAATAAATATGTATTACTACATATTGTAAAACAAAGTCCCCCGCCGCGTCTGTTTATCTGTCTGTTCGCGATAAACTAAAAAAACTACTGAACGGATTTTCATGCGGTTTTCACTAATAGACGGAGTGATTCATGAGGAAGGTTTAGGTGTATAATTTGTTAAGATTTATGTAAATTGATTAAAATGTGTTGATGATTGTTGAAGCTGTCTCTGCTACCCGTGCGAAGCCGGGGCGGATTGCCAGTGTATTATAAAAATACATAATTTTGTCATTTGCGAATTTAAGCATAGGTTCGTGAAAGTGTGATCCGTATCTCTATAAAAAATATGAAGAAAAACATTAATTTATGTAACTCAAGTCGTACTGCAAGGTATATATTAAGTTCAAATATTCGTTTGCCCTAAGCCGATAACCCTTGGGTTATCTAACCGGCATATTTGCTTTACCCTTGGATGGCTATTTTTATGACTTGAAAGATGAAAAGCAGTTGTCGATTTTGAGAATGCTATTTTAAAACTGACAATGTTTAAAGTTATCTAAAAATATTCAGTACGTAGGTAAATATAATATAGATTATCTAATAAGTAGTGAAACTATAAATCTACATTGCTATTTCTAGAATAGTTTCTTCATAATTACGCCATTAGAGGCAATTTATACTGGTGAGCTACCCACCAATCGATATATTATTTGTACGTAAATAATAAGACTGTACACAACTTGACCAAGTTTATATTAGCAATTTGTGCATTTTTTGAAGTGATAACTTCTTATGGGAAGGTTACGTAACGCGTTACGGCGCCAGTCTGTCTGGCTCTTCCTTTCTCAATCTAACCCACAGAAAAATTTCAATTTTAAATAGTTCAACTTAGATTAATTTAAGTTATCACTTCTGTCGGGCATCCCGAGACGCACACGTTTTTATTATTTTTTACCATATAGATGTGCATGCATTTTTTACTATACGGAGGTATTTATCTGTAGGTATAGAAGTACATATGTATATTTAAAATTAATATGTCAAGACATTACTTACAGCTGCTATCCAATTGCCCTGTTTCACTTTATATGTATAACAACAGCAATCATAGATACAGATAATAAATCAAAAATAAACAGTCATTTCAAAACAAATGTAGGGCAATGGAAATCCGATATTAAAGTAATTTAATACGAAGAAGCCACTTTTGTGTAAACCTTTAACTGAACTTTCAGCTTTACGACATTCGATTGATAGCCTGGTTCGTGGAATTTCAATATAAGAGAGTACCTAACTTTACAATCGTCAAAGCGACATAAAACTTCGATATGTAAATAAACAAGCAAATAATATACATATGATATATGTACGTAACTTGTTATATATATGTAACTTTCTTAATATACCTAATATTATTAATGTGAAAGTTTGGATGGATGGATGGATGGATGGATGGATGGATGGATGGGTGGATGTTTGTTACTCTTTCACACCAAAACTACTAAACCGATTGAGATGAAACTTGGTATGTAGATAGCTGGAGACCTGGATTAACATATAGGCTACTATACTTTTATCCCGATATTAACACGGGATCGGGACTTACGCGGGTGAAACTGCGGGGCGCTGCTGCAGTATATCACAATCCTACTAATATTATAAACGTGAAAGTTAAGTCGTGAAGTTTGTGATGATGTTTGTTACTCTTTCACTCAAAAACTACTGAACCGATTGCAATGAAACTTGGTATGTAGGTAGCTGGAGACCTGGATTAACACATAGGCTATTTTTTATCCCGATATTCCCACGGTACCGGGACTTATGAGGGTGAAACCTAAGGGCGCAGCTAGTATATAATATGTCATAGGCATATTATGAGTGTTAAGAAAGTTAAAATTAAAGCAACTCGGTCTTGTGCTCCAGTATTCTAAATATTATATCAGTTTTTCTAAATACATATAATTAAGTTTTGAATCATATTTCTGATTGGTGGAAACTGGGTAACCGTCTCAAGGTATGCACAAAATACTGCGATAGAACAACACAATGAATACTCTCTGATAAAATCTAAAAACGGGAAAGATTGGGTTGAAACGCGTGATTGAAACCACTGGTTGGCGAAGGTTTATAGGTACTGGTAACGGCTTACCATCATCGGTAGGTAGTGGGATCGTTTGAAAAAAAAGTGTATAGAAAACGGTGGTAGTTAGTGGGTAGAGATGACACAATGATAGTGATGCAAGCCCAATAATCACACACATAGACAGTTCGACAATGGTGAGGTCATTTGTGATGATGCGCACATGATTTCGACTACATGCCTAGATCTAATGTTGATATACTTATAAATTACGACTTTAGGTTTATAACATTACCATAGTCGATTCTTAAGCAGCTCAGATGGCTAAGAATACTAGAAGAACTATGTAATGTGTTTTTAATATTTGTTATATATATATTATCTGCTAACTTCATCATAATCATCCCCCTCTCCCCTCTTTCCACTCTTCTT